>JARJPP010000127.1:0-211970 GCA_030782485.1 Beauveria brongniartii
TCGCCCCACGGAGAAAAGAGAGGAGAGGAGACAGACCGAGCCGCATACATGACGCCACGCAGCTGATTTAGTGACGAATCCTTGCATTTCCTGGCTCACAGCTCATTCCGCACACTCAGAGACAGCCAGCCCGTTTTTTTTTTTTTTTTTGGAAACGGATCCCAGTAAAGCAAACCCCTTGCCCAGCAGATTGAGGCCACCCGTGACCCCAGACCTGCCTTTCCGTCTTGCATGGTGCATGCAAGCTGCCAGCACGGAGACGTCACGCTGGACAAGCCGCGTGCAGCAGGGAAAGGTGGCGCATGGGGAAAAAAATATTCTCCGTTCTGCACAGCAAGAGAGAGGGGTTGGTTTGGGGGAAAGGTTGTTTATGTGTTCTCGTCATCTGCAGATAACTCGCAACTACGCTGTAAAGCCAGATTAGCGTATAGAATAGTATAAGAGGTCGAAAATTACAAAAGGCAATCTACGCATCAGGATTTTCATGACACATGTCCGTCTCACAAATTCAGTGCTTGATAAAAGCCGGATGCTTTGACCACGGTGGCAGGGGCGACTTGCCGTCACGCTGCATCCCGCCCTGTCTGAGGATGGGATGGCAGCATGCGGGTGGCATGCCCAGCAAGCGCATGGGGAAAAAACATGGCCGTCTTCGAGACCGCCCTGTTGTCCGTAAGCTGTAAGAGGACGACTAGCCATGCATTCGGTACCCCCTTGTAAGCCCATCTGCATAGTACAAGTGACAGAGACAAGCTATCACCCCAACATCGAGAAACGGGAGGGGGGACAAGATACGTAGATTAGGCATGCCCAATTCCAGCAACAACGCGCGAGAGAACAATGTGGTGCGTAGCCGCCCACGTCTTGTCTATGCATTGTCTACCGTCCCTATCAAGCAAAGGCAAAGGCAAAGAAAAAGCAACCAGAAAGGAGTGAAAGGGACAACGCTGTCTATTCGCATGTAATTAGCCCGAGCAAAAAGGAACGAGTGCATTGCATAATAGCTGTCCTGCTGTCAAGCCTACAGCTAACCTTTTGTACAAGAAGCGAATTCAAAAGAGGGAAAGATTGTATGCCAGGCTCAGCCTAGCCATATTAATGTGAGACAAGGTAACGGTAGGAAGAAGGCGCCGCACTTCATATGCCCCCGCGTTTCCCTGCATCCTCCTTCTTCATGAAGATGCAGGCCCGATAATCGCGCACATGTCTTCTGCCAATTCATTCAACCAAGTAAAGTAGGGTAAAAAAAAAAAAAGGCCGTAATAGTGCCTGCAATGTTCGAGACCTGCATCGACTGTATCTGGCTTGGCGTAGCGAGATAGATCACGAGACGCTCTCCGCGCCCATCACCTCGTGAACTCGGGCGAGAGCGTCTCGCTTGACCTCTTCAATCGATCGGCTGACGTCAATGCTGAAGACGTCCGTTTCGTCATCGGCCGGACGCTCCAAAATGTCAAACTGACTTCGCACCATGTTGGCTCCCATGTAGTGACCTTGGCGCGCAGAGACTCGCTGTAGAAGCACTTCGGCCGGCGCATCCAAGTAGATGAAGTGAATCAGGATGCTGCGGTCATAGTACGCCGCGACGCGGATGACGTCTCTGTACTTGCGCTTCAGAGCCGAGCACGTCACCACGACACCGTGCGCTCCGGCGGTGAGCCGGCGCCTCGACTCGTCGCGGAGCTGTCCCAGCCAGTCCCATCTGTCCTCGTCCGTCAATGGCACGCCTGTTCTCATCTTTTCCACATTGGCAGCCGTGTGGTACTGTCCACGTCTATTAGTTGCCACTGAGATCATGTTGTGGCAGTGTTCGACTTACAGAGTCGCCTTCAACATAAGGCATGCCATTGGCTTCTGCAATATGTTCGGCAATGGTCGTTTTGCCACATCCTGCGGGCCCTGTGACGAGCCAGATATGGTTGTGCCGGTCATGGTCCACGGCGGGAGCTGCGGAACCCATCTGCGCGGTGCTTGGTTGCTTGGCGGAACCGGTGATGCTGGTTGGTAACGAAGCCTTGAGTGGCGCAGGCGATGGAGCGTCTTGCCCTTGACCAGCAATTGGAACTGGTGCGTCGTAGGATAGCATTTTCGAAAAGGAGGAGCGATGCTGATGGTGGAGGGCGAGCAACAGTATATAGGTAGGTAGGTAGGTAGGTAGGTAGCAGCCGGCAGCTGCTGTGCGACGATACAGTGAGTTCGGCAGTCCCACGCGAGCTACAAGATTATCGCAAGGCTTTTGGGCTTGTTCTGGTCATGCAGGTGTGATCGACGCTAGAACTAAACCACGCGTTCGGGTCGCGCGGGCGAATGATGGCAAGAGTATGTATGTAGTGAGATGACGAGACAAAAAAAGGGCGAGCAAAGGGTAGAGGACGTTTATAATTAAATCGAAGGGCGCTAGAACTCGAGACTGGGGCTCGCTTTTATTTCTCTCTAGCCAACCCCCAACCCAGTCGGAAGGCGGAAGGGGGTGAGGAAAACCTTGCAGCGTCCACCTTTTGGTCTCTCTCCTTCAAAAGCTGGGGATGCTGGTTGGGCTGGCAAGCTGGGTCTGTTGCGGCTTGGCGGGTCTCGTAGTGTGCCCAGCTGTGTGGGTGGGCTTTTCAAATGACGAGCAGGACGAGTCTTGTCTTGTCCGGTTGTTCAAAGGAGAATCCGCCCAGTCTTTGATACTTCGATTCGCTTTCGGAAGCAAGCTTTGAATGCGCAACCGGCGCCCCGGCAAGCAGGTCCGTCCGGCATTTTAGTGGATATGCGCTCCTTTCGGTATCATCTGGCGGTAGATGCCTCTTTGGGCGCAGTGGACGGGACGGGCTCACAGGCGTCAATATGAAGTAATGAGCTTGTGCATGTAATTCGCGTGGTTCCACAGGCTGCTGCGACACCAAGCGATGCCGATAACGTGGGGGTAGACCAAAGAGGAGGTTGTAGGCTTTGCCTGTCTCTACCTCCGGAAAGCACGTTACGTCATGGCACGCGGCGACGGCGCCTCTGCCTCTTTATCGGGGATATCTCCGTAAAACAACGGTCGATTTAAGACGTGGTCCGGCAAGTTGTCAGAGTATGGTGCGCAAGTAAGTAGAACGAGTGACACGCGCAATGATAGGGGCACAGGTAGACAAGCATTGTGTCATCGTTCGCTGAAACGGCAGGGGTGAAGAAGTCACCCGACCCAGCACCCAACATGGATCTCGTAGTCCAAGGTCGAAATTACTCCTGGGCTCGACACGAGGCGCCGATACAATGTCTTTGTTTCAAGATCATTCAATATACAATGATTCAAGCGGAGAAGGGGCTCGGTTGACGCGCTCAGGCCGCGGGTTGATACCAACGGAACATGCTGAGTCCATGTTTCATCAGTCTCCCTTGCACAAACGCGACGAACATCCCTCGATGGGCCGTCGCTTGCGTGGGGGTGACAGTTGGACAGTTGAGTGGCTGCTTGATCTGACATCGGGAGCAGCCACCTTGTCCGGCGCGTCAAATTCTCGAGTGCCGGGCGACAAATACAAGCGCGCTGAAGTGACAATGGAGAATTGCCGCGTTTGGATTTAATTTTGCGGCATGGCGGTTCTGATTAAATTTCTCGCATTGATGGAATGTGGTCGCGCACTGCGGCCGCTATCAGCCATGCTCGGAAATGGGCCGAAGACTTCCAATTTGATTCTGCATGTTGGCTCCCTACTATCATGACTGGTGCTCGGTGCGGCTGGATTGGGCTTTGGGACGGTTGGCGGAATTAATCGTCTTGTCCGGATTGGTCAACTGCGTTGATGTTCGTGAGTGTTTGCAAGCGTCCTCTCGTGGTGTTTGCGGAGCGTGCTTGGGCACGTCGGGGTAGGAGCCAGCAGCTGGCAGGACCGGCAAGTGCAGCCTACCCTGTAGATCAATGGAGAAATGAATTCGCCACCGCGCATACCACCGATGTCGGTATTGGCTCAGTGCGACGCTCATTTGTATTTGGGGGATACTTTGTGCCGGGGAAATGGCTCTTTTGGCTGATCTGGTTTGCCTTGTCAACTTGCGTTGTTGTTACGGTATAGGTTAGGTGCTAACTGATAGTCGAGGCATCCTTTTTACGAGTCATCGACTGGTGGAGGAGAGGCTACTTTTGCCCAGAACAATACAGCCACCATCTTGAACAATAGCAACAGAGATGATTGTAGTTCACATACACAACACCGATCTTTCCCTGAGCACATCCGTCTTCGTCATTTTGGCTGAACTCTGAATGCTTTCCCACCTGCTTCTAGATGCATCCACCAGAAATGGCAGCGGCCGAAAACCCCACCACGAGGACTCTGTACCAATCGCGACAAAAGGCCCTGCGAGAAGGCCCCAAATTAACGGATAACTAACTCCGCTGTGGTTACGCTAATTACTTATAGGTATTGTTCGGCTTAAATCAGCAGAAAGAGACCGTCTGGAGGCGGCGGCATAATAGCATTTCAGCTGCGAGTGGGTATCTTTTGGTTGAGCCTAGGGTGCCGAGTTCTCGGCCGTCAGCTTTCAAGGCGCGGGAGGGGCATATTGGCACAATATGCAGCTTCAAATCCGGTATTGGAGACACTGAATTGGAACCTTTGGCATCACCACTGCAGCATGTTCAATAATCGTGTCAATAATACATGAAACTGCCGAGGGCAGAGTCTGTCTTGTGATGGCATTATCATGATGTCCATGTCCCCGCTGGGGCATCAATTTTAATCCGGCCGCTGCCAGGTCCCAAGTGCCAGGTGCCAGGTGCAAGGTGCCAGTGTCCGGGCCGCCAGCCGACTTCCAACGACTCTCACGCCTCGAAACAGCATCATCACAACAAACACATATATCAACATTCACAAAACCCGGGCTCGTTCAGTTTACCCAACCACGCCACCACTTCTACTTCTCCAGTGGTTCGACTTGTGGCACCCACCACACCGCACAGTAGCCTCATTAGGCAAGTCGACAGTTCTCCAACTGCAAGGTCCCCCGCCATCCACACCCGTAGAACCCTTCTTCTCAGGCGGTACTAAGGCGCAGGTTATTACGCACGCTACAACGGGCCGTGAGAAAGCGCAGTGTGCCCTTCAACTTGTCCGGTCCTGTCCCTCGTACATAAGACTAGCCGCTCCCACACGCCACGTCGCACACTTTTTCATGACTTTCAGTCTTCCCCTCATTGCAATCTCTCGTAGGCTGCCATTGAGAGTTGCCGTCCGGAACTCCCTCACTTCTATTTCGCGTCTTCCCTGCAGTCGCATACGACCTGCACCAGCGCTACTTGCTCGCTACTCTTCCACAATGCAGCCCAATGACCTTCAGCAATATCTGGCTGACGAGCCACCTCTGGTCTTGCCTCTGAAGATTGAGCAGCACTTTGAGATCCTGTCTGATCAGCAGAAGCGCTACAGCCATTTTATCAGCCGGTATGCGCGCATCTCACGAGCCCCTCAAGCTGCCGACGACCCTTCCCTCTAACCAAAAACCACAGGGCCGCCATTGCGGGTACCAGGATTGGCTTGCGCCAGACCTCCCTCGAAGCTGAAGCCATCTTCGATTTTGTAATTGCCATTCACAACAGCTGCAATGGTGACTGGTCCTCTCTCGCCGCCAAGGCTGGAATCGAGGCCGACGAAGTCTCAAGGCTCCTCGAATACTCGGTCCAGGTCCTCGGCAACCTGGGCAACTATAAGAGCTTTGGTGACGCCAAGTTCTTACCCCGCTGCAGCGTAAAGACGGTAGATGCAATTGCTGCATTGGTTCCCGAGGCGGCCAAGCACTACGAGAAGTGCAAGGCTGCCATCTTTGACCACTCTCAGCAGTCCAAGATGCATCTTGGCTTCCTCGACGACGGTCACACGACCACATACTACCCGGACTCCGATGACATCACAAAGGCCGATATTGAAGCTGTCAACACTTGGATGGCTGACAAGAACCTGCTGCCCGAGAACACCAGACTGCGCAAGAAGAGTGACGGCTTTGAGATTTTGATCGCATCTGCCATCACTTCACCTCCTACCGAGGGCACCGACATTGGCAAGCAGACTGAGTTCACTGTCGAGGATGGCCATCTAAAGGGAAAGTCAATCAAGCTCATATTCGGAGACTACTCCAACGAAATGGCCAGTATTGCCAAGAACCTCGAACATGCTGCTGAGAACGCCGCCAACGAGAATCAGAAGAACATGCACTTGGCCTATGCCAAGGCCTTCTCGACTGGCTCCCACAATTCTTTCAAGGACAGCCAGCGTTGGTGGATCAAGGACAAGAGCCCCGCGATCGAGTGCAATATTGGCTTTGTTGAGACTTACCGTGACCCTGCTGGTGTTCGCGGTGAGTTTGAAGGCTTCGTTGCCATGGTCAACCAAGAGCGCACTCGTGCTTTCGGTGAGCTTGTTGAGGCTTCGGCCCGACTCGTTCCTCTCCTGCCCTGGAGCGCCGACTTTGAAAAGGACAAGTTCCTTGCACCGGATTTCACCTCTCTGGAAGTCCTCACATTCAACTGCTCTGGCATCCCTGCGGGTATTAATATTCCCAACTTTGACGACATTCGTCAAAATGAGGGTTTCAAGAATGTGTCGTTAGGTAACATCATGAGTGCCACCAACCCCAACGAGAAGATTCCCTTCATCAAAGAGGTAGACCTTTCGCTCTTTAAAAAATACCGTGAGCCTGCTTTTGAGGTCCAGGTTGGCCTTCACGAGCTGACTGGTAAGAGCCCGAAATCAAGATATGAGCAATGTGGACTGTAAGATACTAACATATCATAGGCCACGGGTGCGGCAAGCTTCTGCAGGAGACTGCTCCCGGCGTCTTCAACTTTGACAATGCCAACCCCCCAATTTCTCCAGTTACGAAGAAGCCCATCTCGACCTGGTACAAGCCTGGCGAGACCTGGGGCTCCGTATTCGGCGCCATCGCCGCCTCGTATGAGGAATGTCGTGCCGAGCTTGTTGCCATGTACCTGGCCTGTGACTTCCAGGTTCTCAAGATTTTTGGGTTTGGTGATGGCACCGAGAACATGGACAACGAAGCGGGTGACGTTCTCTACGCTTCGTATCTGGGCATGGCCAAAGCAGGACTCGGCGCCGTCGAGATGTGGGATCCCAAGAGCCAGAAGTGGGGACAAGCGCACTCGCAGGCTCGCTTCTCTATTCTCAAGTGCTTTATCGACGCTGGTGATGATTTCTGCAAGCTCGAGTACACCAAGGACGATTTGTCAGATCTAGTCATCAGCCTGGACCGCTCCAAGATTCTTACCACTGGTCGCCGAGGTAAGTCATCACAGAGCTCTTTAACCCATTTAAAGTCTTTGAACTGAAATGCTGACATGTGCGAATAGCTGTCGGAGATTACTTGCAGAAGCTTCACGTCTACAAGAGCACCGCCGACATCAAGGCCGGCCTCGAGCTGTACAACCACATGACTAATGTTGGTCTTGACTTTTGGGGAACCAAGGTCCGTGACGTTGTTCTCGCAAACAAGCAACCTCGTAAGGTCTTTGTCCAGGCCAACACGTACCTGGATGAGGCTACTGGCAAAGTTACTCTCAAGAACTACGAGCCTACGCTGGAATCTTTCCTCCAGAGTTGGGCTGACCGTAAGCTCTAATTTCGGAGCCGATGCTTTGTATATATAGACAAACGGGAAACCATATTTGGGCCTATCTGTAGACAAAAGTAAGAATGATGTTAAACATAACTAATTAGATTAACATCTACGTGCATGTGGGAGCCCGTCTGTGCGAGGAGTACCTCCACTCTCTTCGGACCCCAGACGGCGCAATAAAGCGAGACTTGTTATGTCGTTTACGCCATTGTAAAAGTGATTGTTTCATGTTTGTCAATGGTCTTTTTTGAAATTTCTTTGACTGTAAAAACCTAATTACAGACGCCAAGATGTGACCGAATGCCCGTTTCAACTTCCAAATGCAGAGGGTCGGAAAACCCATTTTCCGTTTCTACAACACCAAAGTTTGTCTTTGCGACCAACAGCCGTCGCGACACCCCGACTGTCGTCTCATTCAAGAACCCCATTCGTAAAAAAAATCAAAAGGAAAAATTTGTGTAAACCAGGGCAAAAGTGACCACCCGTCCTTTGCCCTTTTTTGTTCCTTGTCGCTTTCGCCTCCTTGTTCGTAATTTTGTTGTTGTTCCCACGTGAAATCATCCATACCAGAGAAGAAGAAGCAAAAGAGTCAGAGTAGCGAGCGCAAAGAGACCAAAAGTATTCATCCACTGATTCCAATTTCACATCACAAAGCAAAATCCCATCGTTTTCACCGCGTGGTACCTCTCTGTTTCTCTGCAAGAAAGAGACAGCCATCAAATGACCAAATGAGACATTTAGATTCGCATTATGAAAAAAAAAGAAACTATGTGTGTGTGGGTAGAAAATCTTTTGTTTCTTGTCTGCTCGACTGCTCTTTCTTTTGCTTTTTTCTTCTCTCGTTATCGGACATTTACCAGGCCATCTCGTGGGGCTTGTCGCCCTTTCGCAGGGAGAAGGAGCTGGCCAGGTAGCTGGGAAGCATCTCGACCTTCTTGATGCTGGCGAGCAGGGCCTTGTCGATGGCCTTTTGGTCGGCGGCACGGCTGCTGCTGATCTGCTTCTTCTGTAATTGTTGCGTTAGCACACTATTGCGGCGGACCAGCTCATACACCACGGGTACTGCTGTATTGGGATTCCCAGTCAAAGGACATTTCTTACCTGAGGCTTCTCGCCCTGCTTGAAGAAGGCGTCGGCGCCAGCCTTTTCCTTGGCCTTGTCGGCGGTGAAGTACTTTGGTTGGGCAATCTCGTCAACCTTCTTCTGGTCGAGGCCGGAGACGTCGACCTTGAACGAGGTGGCAATGACGTAGCGGGAGTTGATGCGGCGGAGGGGTACGCCGTTGATCTTGAAGGGGCCGGTGACGAGGAGGACACCCTGCTCGAGGTTCTTGAGGAGGACGACGCGCTTGCCGCGGAAGCGACCGGCGAGCAGGATCAGGACGGTACCGGGCTGGAGAGAGGCGCGAGGAGACCAGGCGCGGACAGTCTTGCGAATCTGTATCAAAGAACAATGGTCAGTCGCTTGCCCTTGAATCTGCGTGTCATGGCCACCCGAGCACACAAAATAGCAAAATATCAATTTTCGGGCAACACATGTCCCGGAGAACATAGAGCATAGACGAAAGCAATTGCGCATCCCCGGAGGTCGTTTTCGTCTTGGTTGTCCAATAGCGCTCCATCGTTGGTCGAGATAGGGTTTTGCCGGTGTCGTTGTCGCGGCGGGGTGTCATCTGCAGTAGATGTCGCTTTCGAATTCGTCGCCAATGCCCAACCGCGTCGTTACTCTTTTCATCGGAGATGTGTGCTTGCCCCAAAAAGATATTTCGTTGTCGCGATGCCATCATGTCACTGCCATCAGCAAACTCACCTGCTTGGGCTCAGACTCGTCGTCGGCGTTGTACCACTTCTTTGCCTTGTCCGCGGCCGCGGGAACCTCCCGGGTCGACTTGCCGAACTTCTTGGACGTGGGCTTTGTCGACATTTTGACTCTCTGGTTGTGTCTGGTATCGAGGTGTGGAGAGGTAAGGAAAGGGAAGACACGTTCGTGATGGTCAGCCCAGAATGTTAGATTTCTTTGTGAAAGCCGCTAGGCGAGTTTGTGGGAAGCAAAATGTGAACCCTCTGGCACTAAGCCGCTTACGGCACCGGTACGTACCTGCCCTGCCCAACCGGTGTGCGGGTACGGGGCTGGCCACACGTGACGATAAGATTTGCAGTTTCGGTGCGCGCTAGTCATGCCTGTCACCAGTGTTGGATACAATGCGGCTGAGTTGCTGGGGCTTATCGCTATCGCCCCTCAGACTCAGACGGTTTTCAAAGGTGCTGGCAGAAGGTGCGCGAACGCTCGCGGCTCCACTGGAAAGTCGTAGAGCTTCCAGCAACACCTGATGCGAGGAGTAGATATTGCACGCCTTCGAAAGTTCGTGGGAAAGCAATGGCTCGATCCTTGATTCTTTTTTTCTTCGAGACTCCTTAAATACTTAAGCTTTTCTACCAAAAATGCAAGCTCGACGACAAATAATAACGTCGGCCCAGCGCCTAGCTGGTGCCACTGTGCGAACATACAGACCTGCCGCTATTGCTGGCGCAAGAGCTCTGGCTCGAAGCCCGGCCTCTGCGCGGCTTTTGCCCACAATGGTCGCACGAACATATGCAACCGGGCGAGGGCCCCATCCTCCTGGTGGAACACATCGCATGAACATGAGCGGCGAGGAGGAGAAGCCCGCCCTGGAGCAGTTTGGTGTTGACCTGACAGCTCGTGCCCGCGACGGCAAACTCGACCCCGTCATCGGCCGCGATGCCGAAATTCAACGAACCATTCAAATTCTTTCCAGGCGAACAAAGAATAACCCGGTGCTGATTGGCAATGCCGGTACCGGAAAGACGGCTGTGTTGGAAGGATTGGCGCTGCGCATCATTAATGGCGACGTCCCCGAGAGCATCAAGAACAAACGAGTCATTACTCTGGATCTCGGCTCCCTCATCGCTGGTGCCAAGTTCCGCGGTGACTTTGAGGAGCGACTGAAGAAGGTGCTTGACGAAGTACAAAAGGCTGAAGGCCAAGTAATCCTTTTCATTGACGAGCTTCATACGCTGCTCGGTCTCGGTAAGGCAGAGGGTTCTATCGATGCCTCCAACCTGCTCAAGCCCGCACTCGCTCGCGGAGAGTTGCAGTGCTGTGGTGCTACCACTCTTGCGGAATATCGAGTCATCGAAAAGGATGTTGCCTTGGCACGACGATTCCAACCTATCATTGTTAACGAACCGACCGTGGAAGACACTATTAGCATTCTGCGAGGCATCAAAGACAAGTACGAGGTGCACCACGGTGTCCGCATTACCGATGGCGCTCTCGTAGCTGCCGCCTCCCTATCAAACCGCTACATCACGGATCGATTCCTGCCCGACAAGGCGATTGATCTTATGGACGAAGCTGCCAGTCACCTCAAGCTGCAGCACGAATCAAAGCCGGAGGACATCATGCGCCTCGACCACAAGATCATGACGATTCAGATTGAGCTGGAGAGTCTGCGTAAGGAAAAGGACGTTGCCAGCAAGGAGCGACGAGAGAAGCTCGAGCAGGAGCTTAAGAAGTACCAGGAAGAAATCTCCGAACTTAACGCTAGGTGGGAAAAGGAAAGATCGGAGCTCGACGCCGTCAAGAAGATTCAGGAAGATCTCGACAAGGCCCGATTCGAACTGGACCAGGCCCAGCGCACCGGCAACTTTGGGCGTGCTTCGGAGCTCCGCTTCGGCGTCATTCCAGATCTCGAGCAGAAACTGCCCTCGGAGTCTGAACAAGAACAGCCCAGCGATAGCACCCTCATCCACGACAGCGTCACCGCCGACGACATTGGCGTGGTCGTCTCCCGCATCACCGGCATCCCCGTCTCCAAGCTGACCTCGGGCCACATTGAGAAGCTGGTGCACATGGAGGACAGCCTCCGCGAATCAATCAAGGGCCAGGACGAAGCCATCAAAGCCGTCGCCAACGCGGTCCGTCTGCAGCGCGCGGGCCTGAGCGGCGAGAACAAGCCGCTGGCTTCGTTCTTCTTTCTAGGCCCCACGGGCGTCGGCAAGACGGAGCTCTGCAAGAAGCTCGCCGGGTTTCTCTTTTCGACCGAGTCGGCCGTGGTCCGCTTCGATATGTCCGAGTTCCAGGAGAAGCACACCGTATCGCGGCTCATCGGCGCGCCGTCGGGCTACGTGGGCTACGAGGACGCCGGGCAGCTCACCGAGGCGGTGCGGCGCAAGCCTTACGCCGTGCTGCTCTTTGACGAGTTTGAAAAGGCGCACCGCGACATCTCGGCCCTCCTCCTGCAGGTCCTCGACGAGGGCTACCTGACGGACGCGCAGGGCCACAAGGTCGACTTCCGCAACACAATCATCGTCCTCACGTCCAACCTTGGCGCCGGCATCCTCGTCGGCCAGGACCCCATGCACCCGTATAAGGAAGATGCGAGCGGCGAGGTGGACCCCTCGGTGCGTGCCGCCGTCATGGACGTGGTCGGCCACGCCTACCCGCCCGAGTTCCTTAATCGAATCGACTCGTTTATCCTGTTTAAGCGGCTCGCGCGTGGCGCTATCCGCGACATCGTCGACATCCGTCTCAAGGAGCTGCAGCAGCGCCTCGACGACCGCCGCATTGTCCTGGCCGTCGGCCCGGATGTCAGGGACTGGCTCGCGGACCGCGGCTACGACCCCAAGTACGGCGCTCGCCCGCTCAACCGTCTCATCACCAACGAGATTGCCAACGGCCTCGCGGACCAGATTATCCGCGGCAGGCTCAAGATGGGCGAGACGGCGACGGTGCGCATCAAGGAGGACGGGTCGGGCCTCGACGTGGTGATTACGACGCCGGCAGAGACTGCGCCGGCGGCCGAGTCTGCTTGAGTCTGACAATCACACAGAATAATTCTGAAACAATACTGTTTGAGTAACTGCTTTGTATAATATTATCAATTTTGGATTTGGAGAAATGCTTTTGCTTTGGAGGAGACGTTGCTTGTACTAGTAGCAGACCACTCCTCTTTTTGTTGATACCCATGGATATAGAAGGATGCAAATAATCAAAAACACTTTGAACACGTTACATTTCCATCACCCTGAGCATGTGAATGTCTGAGTTTGGCAGGTCTACAGCTTGGCAGGTCTAAATACCAGCAGGTCATGGGAAGCAGGTGCTCACGTGCAGGTGCCCGACAGTCTTGGCAAGGGTTGGTACTTATGGCGTCAACGTTTGTGCTCGTCTTGAATGATGCCTCTGGTTTAGCTTGCAACTTTGTGGCCATCTTGTGTTACCTCTCTGATTCGTCTTTACCAAAATCTATAGAAGCATCTTGCTCTCCCTGTACAAGGTGGGGAGGGAAGAAGTCATTTTGAAAGGTGTAGCAGCGGTAAAATAAAGAAGAAGGCTTGGAACAGGAAACTTTTGGGTTTAATTTTTTGCCTTCTTTCTGCGTAAAAGAAAAGTTTAAAAAGAGAAAAAAGTGAACCAGACCAAAGCAAACACCGCATCTAAAAAGTTCGGAACTTCATGACACCCGCGTTGAATCATTTCGAGAACCCAATCGAACCTCTCTCCTCCAACGACTAGCCATACGTTTCTGCACCATCGCTTCCGTTTTAGTCGATGCCTCGATTGCCATCAACTGACTGCCCATGTTTGCTTCCATTGGTGTCAAGACGATCCAAAGACTCCCTTTTTTAATCTGTACGCCGAAAAAAAGAGTACGCCCTAAAACGCAAGATTCGACAGATGCGTGGTTTCCCCCAAACAAGAATGCAATTGTAGAGAGAAGGAGAAGAATGAAAAAAGCAAAAGGCTGCGCTAGCTACACGGAGCTCAGGGCACACACCAAAGGAGATCAGGGCGAGCAAGCAGGCGGAGGGGGCATCGAATAAAGACATTCGACAGTGTTTATGAACTAATTTCGATTTTGTTGACCGATACAAGTTTGCAAATTACAATCGAATCCTTCGATTTTTGAAATGGAAATCGATGCGAGAGGGTACGAAACAATGTAGTAGGATGGAGAAGGCGAAAGGCTGATCAGAAGGCTTCTCAATTGTTCTTCTACTGATGACCAGCCTTGCGGAGGGTGGTGGCAAGCCACTCGAGACCCTCGTACAGGCCATCTCCAGAGGTGGCGCAGGTGGACTGAATGTACTGTTTTGCGATGCCGGTTAGCAGAAGAATGACGTGGGGGCGGGTAGAGCGATGACTGCGCAGAGAGGGATTGACGTACCCAGCCGCGATGTCTCAGGCTGTGGAGGCCGAGCTTGTCGGTGATTTCGGCAGCGTTCATGGCGTTCTGTAGACGCAAGGATTAGTTTGAAAGTACTACAAGGCACGTAGGGGCGCGCAAGATGCGGGAGAAGACGTACGGGAAGATCCTGCTTGTTGGCAAAGACCAGGAGAATAGCGTCGCGGAGCTCGTCCTCGTTGAGCATGCGCTGAAGCTCTTCGCGGGCCTCAACGATACGGTCACGATCGTTGCTATCGACGACAAAGATGATACCCTGGGTGTTCTGGAAGTAGTGTCTCCAGAGGGGACGGATCTTGTCCTGACCACCGACATCCCAGACGGTGAACTGAATGTTCTTGTACTCGACGGTCTCGACGTTGAAGCCTAGGGGGGTGGCGGGTTAGTGGTGGAGAAGGGGAAGCCAAGGCCGAGGAGGATGCAGACGCGCGCTTTATTGGCGATAAATTGCGCGCCGGCTCGGCAGAGGGAATCGAGAGGGCGTACCGATGGTAGGGATAGTAGTGACAATCTCACCAAGCTTGAGCTTGTAGAGAATGGTGGTTTTACCGGCGGCATCGAGACCGACCATGAGAATTCGCATCTCCTTCTTCCCCCACAACTTATCGAACAACTTGGAAAAAGCGAGACCCATGATTGCGACTTTGGCGACGGAGCCTACGACAACGCTTTCAGCGGGAAAGGTGGACGTGAGTTAAATTGTGGCTTTGATGGGATGATTTGACGAGGGAGAGAAAGAGAAGTGTCCTAGTTGCCACGGGTTAGTTTAGCGGCGGAGGATGGCTTAACTAAAGGAGGGGTTTTTCAGGCCCGCTCTCCGATCAAGCAGTGACGCCAGCTGAGTTATCAATGCGCGATAGGAGGAGAAGAGCAAGGGAGAATTGAAGAAATTTTATGTCAAGGATGGGAAATGATTGAGTGCAGAATTGATGCCTCTGCTCTCACTTGCTGACCAGCAGTCTGCCGTGGACGCGCAATGCTGGACCATTTATGCCAACGGCAGCACAGAGGACACATGTGCCTCGCGCACCACCTCGCCCGAGCACACGCACAAGGACCTATAATCCGCCGGGCGGCGCAGTCGGGTTCGAACAATGTTCAGGCCGCAGAATAAAGTCATCTCTTGGGTCAGGCAGCTGCTGAACGGACCGGCGTGCGAGGGTGTCCTGTTTGAGTGCTGTGTGGGGGGCCAGGAGAGCCGCTTTCTGGAGCATCGCAAGCAAAGGCCAGGCGAGAGAGCGGAAGGCAACCTCAAGTGACAAGCAGGAACGACAACAGGATAAAGCGATAGATGCGGGCAGGGCGATGTATGAGGACGAGGAAGGACGGCGGGCTAACTCACTCTTTCGTCAAGGTTCGTCGTGGGAAGCCGGGGCGTTAGAAGAGGCAATACGCAGAAACAACAGAAAAGATGTTGGATGGTGGTGGGTTTAATGTTTTGGGGGGGTGCTTGGGAGGCTTTGTCGGTGTAGGTAGAGCAGAGCAGCAGAGAGGAGTGCCAGATAGGTAGGTAGCCAAGCCGGTTCAGGCAAAAAAGCAAAGGCGACAAAGGATGGCACAAGCTGTCAGCCACCCCTTCCTTCACTGACCATCAATGACAGCCTGACAGGAACCACTCAACGAGGCCCTGTAAGCCCCCGTAACGCGCAAATCTTACAGGCTATCTTGCCCCCTGAATTTTCCGCATCTTCTTAGTACCTAGCGGTTGGTTTCCCCTCTAGACCATCAGACAGACGCCTAAACCCAAGCGAAAGTGGGCGCTGGACATAAATAGGGGGGGCCCGCAGGCAGATAGGAAAAACTTGTTCTCTCGCCACTGTACTCCACCGCGACATGCGCTGAGCACGCGACTGCACCAGCGGTTGCACCAAAATAGGCCTCCGGCATGTACTGCTCCAGTACCACCGCCTCCGTGCCCCTGGCAGAACTGGGGCGCTTCCCGGCGACCGCCCGCTTAAACTCCTGATGGACTGTTAAGCCACTTGCCTCCGTTTTTTGCACTGTGGCTGTGGCTCAACAGTGGCTCAACTGCTATCGCTCAGAAAAGGTGTCAATTCGCGATATGTGGATCCACGTCTCGATCCAGGAGCCAGAGCTTCCCTTTCTCCAAGCCCAATCTTCATCCCATTCCGCGCGCGCGCATCGCTTCTCTTCTCTGTCTTTTTTCTTTCTTTTCCTATCCTATAGTCGCAATTCTCCTCGATTATGCACTTCCTCTCCGCCACGAGGGCTTTCCTCGTCGCGGCCGTCGCCGCCTCAACCGCCTCGGCGCACAACATAGTCCTGCCGGCCCACGGTCTCGAGTGCTTCTACGAGAGCCTCCACAAGGATGACAAGATGAGCGTCACCTACCAGGTCGGCGACCGCGAGTTTGGCAGCGCAGGCAACCTCGACATTGACTTTTGGGTACGCCCACCCCTTCGCAGTGTGAACCGTGTCTGCCTGGCCAGCAATTGCCCACATCCGTCTTGAAGGAGTTGTCCTGATGTTCTTGACGGTCACCTTCTGGGATTTCTCAATTGCCAGGCAGATGCCATTCGACACCTCTCATGCCAACGACTCGAGTCACAACTAATCATTTACCCCCGCAGATCACCAATCCCGTCGGTCAATACGAAATCAACGAAAAGTCCGTCTCCAACGGCGACCATAGTTTCGACGCAAAGTATGACGGCAAATACACCTACTGCTTTGGCAACCAGCACTGGGGCGCCAACAGCAAGGAGGTCTCCTTCAACGTCCACGGCGTTGTCTACGTCAGCGAGTCCGAGTACCAGTCCGATCCTCTGGAAGCCGAAGGTATGCGTGGATTGCGTCTCGCCTCGTCACCATCCCACGTCTTTTACTAAAAACAACGTTCCAGTCACGCGCCTCTCCAACCTCCTTGCCGAGGTCAAAGACGAGCAGCAGTATATTGTTCTTCGCGAACGCACTCACCGCAACACCGCCGAGAGCACAAACGGCCGCGTCAAGTGGTGGAACCTCTTCGTCATTGGCGTCGTTATTGGAGAGTCCCTCTTCCAGGTCTGGTGGCTCCGCCGCTTCTTTGAAGTCAAGCGTGTGGTTTAAACCTTTTCCACTTAATGTCATGGATTATGAGCGGGTAGAGAGGGATCTTTGTAGAAACAAGAATTTAGGGGAAATTCACGTCTTTTTTTTCTCTGGTCAGCAAACACGACCAAAGAGAACGAACTGAGGAGGATCAGATACAAGGAGCATATCATCTGCAAGCTATGCGGAATCGGCTCCTACTATTAATTACCCGCAACCTGCTACCACAGCTTGTTGCGAGGAAAACCACACATAGCAGTCGTATAAATGAAGGGACAATGATGGGATGGAAAAAGCATCTCAGAGGAAGAGTTGAGGGTTTTGGGCAGGCCTTTGTACTTGCAGGCTATGCGAGAAAGATGAATATTGAATGTACGGATTACTTGTTTGAACTGGAGGCAGAATCATTACATTTCAATCTCGGCGCAATCCTTTTCACTGCACAGATGTCGTCCATGTGTTTTTTATTCATCATCATGCCCAAGGTGTCAAGAAGGACAGATACAGTTATTCGACATTATAAACATTCTTCGCATCAGTAAACATGTACACCATGTATAAACAGGAACAGTATATGCGCTAGCCATGGCCAAAAATCCAAGGAAAGAAATAAACAGACAAAAAGAAGGGTATCCTTAGTTTCCTTCTTGGCTTCCTTACGCTGTAGGATCCGACTCCGGCGCCTCCTCGCCTTCCTCTGGGGGCGCCTCGACCGCGAGCTCAACCTCCTTGATCGGGTGCAGCAGCATCGGCGGAAGGCACATGCGCCCCTCGCCGCCCGGCATGCCGCCGACGCCGTCAACGCCGGCGCTCAGCCTGCTCTTGTCCTCTGTCTTCTCAAACGCGTCGCCGCCGTCATTGTTGACGCGGAGGCCGAGCCAGCGACGGTACAGGTTGGGCGCGAAGCCCGTGTTGTAGAACCATGAGAGACCGCGGAGGTTGTGCTCGCGCGCGCCGTAGACGCTGGCGCGGGCGCCGCCCGCGGCGCCGTTGCGGCCCGCATTGAGCGTGCCGGCCAGGTACTCGACGGGCCAGCGGCGGTCGACGAAGAGTGGGTGTGGCGCAAAGACGGCCTTGTATCCGTGGTGCAGCGCCGTTGTCGCCGGCCACATCTCGGCAAAGGCAAACTGTTTTTTGAGCGTCGTCGCGCGGTGCATCGACAGCAGCAGCCGGCGGCTCATGCGCGACGTCGTAATGATGCTCGCGCGCCGCGGCGGCGGCTGGGACTCGTTGAAGCCGGTAATGTCATCGCGTAGGCCCCAAGTCGTGCCCTCGGGATTGAATATGGGGTTGAGCGTAATGTAGTCAGCCTCCTCGCCGACGCCCCATTGGTACTTGTCGCTCTCGTACGTCGTCGGCGGCACCGGGTCGTCGTCGTACTCGAACCAGTCGTTCTCGTCGTCGGGCCGCACCGGGCCCCAGACGGACCGGTCACCTTTGCGGGCCCGCTGCGGCTCGTCCTCGTCGAGCTTAGGCAGGTTGCCCCAGACATTATCCGCCGAGAGCGTACCTGTCTCGGTCTGCACGCGCGCGAGGTGCTTGAAGTCGTCCCACGAGCCGTGCGTCGCGGGAACGTAGAATCGTGCATTGCGCTCCCAAAGACCTTTCCGCGGCTGCTCTTTGGCCCACGACTCAATCTTGGTCAGCAGGTCGTAGTAGTGGCCGGTGTAGCGAACATCCATCTCCCAGTGCCAAAAGTGGTCGTACTCGGGGTGCAGGTAGGCAAAGTGCTGCATGGCCATGACAAGTCCGCGGTAGGAGCCGTGGACCGAGTGGTCCGGTCCGACCGTCCATTTGTCGTGAATACCCTGGTAGAGCGAGAGCATTTGTGTTTCAGTCCATAACGTAACAAGGCCCTGAAACTCTTTGGGAATGACATCACGGATTCGCTTCTCGTAGACTTCTTGGTCCGCCCAGATGGGGTGGGCAGCATCATTCCTGACCTGAACCAGGAGATGCACGTCGTATCTACCACCAGAGCCAAGAGAGAGCTCGAGAATCATGGATCTCAGGTTGGCAATGTCGTCCTCGCGGAAGAAGAATTCGTCCCAGCAGCGGAAGACAATAGCGGTTCGTCCCGTCTTCGTAATACTGTCACTGCTAGCACTCTCTGTAGCTTCAGCCGTTGCCTTACCGTCCTCCCGTATAGATGAAGTAGGCGTGTCAGCCGCAGTATCTTGACGCTTCTGCTTCTTATCAGTCTCGGGCACGGCATTGATGAAACCCTGAGGACCGGCCTTTCTTGTCGGTACTGCCTTGAATCTGTGCGCGTTGGACTGCAAGCAGCGACGCTGGGCATCTGCCCAATCCACCTCTCCAAAGTTAACATGCGGTCTGCTGTCCCAGACCAGCTCAGCTCCTTCATTTTCGCTATGCTCGCCGGTACCGAGACCACCCATACGAGAGGAGTAGCCAAAGCCATAGGGACCATAGCGGCCATATCGCTCAAAGCAAATGTCTTCTGGTAGGTCAAGCAACTCGTAGGAGCCGCCGATGTGATTCGGGAAGCCATGGGGTCGACCAGTGTAGTAGCGGAGCTCGGGAACCCGAATCTGACTCGCTGTATCAATGAAGCACTCCTTCACATTGGCCTCTACCGACCGATGGCGATAGTTGCTCCAAGCCGAGCTCGGAGGCACCGCCTTCTTTTCAATCGTCTCTACCTTCTCATCGGGCTTTGTCTTGGATCTTCCCTCATTCTCATTGTCTTCCTCCTCCCCAGAACCGGGGCCTCCCAGAGAAACAGGTTCGTTCTCGCGAGGGTATTCTGGTTCGCTTTCGTTGAGCGGCACCAACGTCCTGATCCCGCCATAGTACCGCTCCAAGAAAGGAAACTTTTCCCACGCCGGCGGAGGTGCTGGCCGTGTCGGGACTTCGCCATTAACGACTTTCCAGTTCTCCACCTGGCTGGCCCGTACCAACGAGAAGATGAAGAGCAGCGTGGTGCCCATGACTACGAGCAGCACATAGCGCGTCACTTTTGTCGGCAGCCGAAAGCGGAATTTGCTGAAGAATCCAGTGAGTGACGTGTTCTTGGGCCGCTTCGGTAAGAGCAGCGCGGCGCCGCCGCTGCTGCCCATTGTGTCTGAGACGCTCCGCGAGCTGTAACCGGAGTGGCTCGGCCGTGACGACGACGAAGGGCTGTCATCTTCGTCGGAGTAGTAGTAGTCATCTTCGTCGTCGGAGTAGCGCTCTTTCGACGGGGAGCCGGGCGGTTGGTACACTGGCAATTGTTGTTGTTGCTGCCGCGGTCGCAGCGCATCTGACAGTAGTCCCATGTTTTCTATTCTCTCGTCTGGCTGCCCTGAACGGTTTCAATGTCAGAAGTGCATTCAATAAGATCAATGTTTGGCTGCACACTGAAAAGCAGGCTGCTTCCTTACCCAGCGACAGATCTCTGAATAATCGAATGCCCACTTCCTCCGATGTCTTGAGCTGCTTGAGCCGCACTAACAATGGATACGTAGCGCCAAACCAGTTTCTTTGACTGGAAAACAACTCGGGCAACTAGCTATGTGCTTTTTTTAGTAGGTGACTGGAATGCAAAGGATCAGAAGAATTAAGAGAACGTCTTGCTAGATGGGCTTAATAGGGCAATGGATACTCCGCCTCATGTCTGCTCCTTGATCATCGACTCATCGGGCGCGGGACACGGTTGGCATGGCAACGCTTTGGCGGCCAGCATTCACGCCATTTCAAAATGCAATATCGGGCGCGCGTTTTTTGCCAAGAGTTTGTGAAGAGAGATATATGCAGAGGTATCCGTCTCAAATATCGAATTTTGCCAAATCTCTCATAAAAAATGGCAGAACATGACTACGAAGAATGTGGCCGCCATCACAGTGAATCAACATAGCGCAGTGGCTCGTCGCATTTCAAGTCATGCGCAACAGTCAAGCCGCTGTTCCTGGCCTCTGTGGACGATATCATTCGTGTTTGTCAGTTTGGAACGGTGTATTTCCGCTCGACTTCAAGCCATGCGTTGTGTGAAAACACGGCTGATGCCGTCTTGGCAGAACAGACAGTGATGAGCTCTTCGACCCTAGCAACACATCCCTAGCTGTCCTTGTACCCTGATTTTCTTCCAGACCATGGCAGGAAACCAAGTCCTTCAAAGTCAGTAGATTTTTGCATCACGAATTTCCCCCGAAGTAACACACCGTCGGGCTGCCCATACATACCCCAACACAATAATAGAACAGTGATGAGAAAGCAAACGAGTCAGAATTGGCATCTGTCGAATGCGAAACATGTCGTTCTCTGTCAATGGGATTCAAATCTAACAAAACCAAATATTGTACACGGGGGAACGCCGTCTACCCGGACCTAATCAGAAGAATCATCGTTATTCGCCTTGGACTTTTTAAAGCCCTCTTTCCCCGTTGCCAGCGCAGCCTCCACCCTCATCCCGCCAAAACTCCTCCCGTGCATGAGTTTGATGCATGCGAGGGCCGACTCTGCGTCCTTGAACCTGACCGTCACGATGCCGTCTTCCTCCTCGTCGTACAGAACAACGCTCGTCACCGTCCCGAGCTTCGAGCACTCCTCCCGTATATCCTCTTTAATCTCAAGCAGCGCCGCCGGATCGTCGACGAGCTCCTGCAGCGTAAACATGTGCTGCAGCACCACCGTCTTGTCCTTTTTCGAGTTGGCAGGCGCAGTCGCGGGCCCGTCGTCGTCGCTCCAATCCGCCAGCTTAGCGTCCATCTTTTGCGTCTTTTTAATAATCTTTTGCCGGTCCTTGGTCGGCGGACGACGCTCGCCATTGCCGTTGTCGCTCTTCGTAGAGTGGTTGGCACTCTTGCCTTTGTTCTGGCCATCTTGGTCGTACTGCACCTTTTTGTAGCTCGAGTCTGCCTCTTGGACCCGGATTCGCCCTTGGCGTGTGCCGTTGGCTGTTATTCTAAAGTCGGTATCGTCGAGCAGCATAATGGCCATCTCCACGCTCTGGGGCTTGAAAAATACAATGAGCGCATCGCCCTTGAAGGTGCCGTCTGCGTTGTTGTACATTTTGATTCTCGGGGCGCCACTGTCTATTTCCTCGGCAATGACGCCGCCCTTGCGCGAGAAGAGCTCGTGAACTTCATCGACCGTCGCGTCGGGGGGCAAGCCGGTGACGTAAACGGCCGTGTTTTGTTTCGGCTGCGGTGCCGCCTTGGGCTTCTTGGGCGGGCGCTTCAGCTTTTTCGAGTCCTGTGATTGCACGTCCGTAGTCAGTACCGTTGCGCGCCAATGTTACGCTTCAGGAAGACGTTGACAGTGCCGTGCAAGACTCTTCCTTCCTACCTCGGACCCATTGTCTTCGTCATCGTGTCCTCTCTTTCTAGCTCCAGCTCCTTCGCGTTTTTGCGGTGTATCTTGATTCAGATCGGTTTCGTCTAGTGTGTGCTCATCTAATGGTTGCCATGCGCGGCGCTCGGCGTCAAACTCGAATTCGGCGCCATCGTCCCGGACAGCTATGAACTTGCTGTCGAGCTTCGAGAAAGAGATGCGGTCATCGCCGTCGAATTCCTGCACGTCGGTAGGAAAAGGTGCATCCATGACTGCGGAATTCTGACTTGCAATTGCGCGCCCAGGTTGTGCTCGAAATTCGTCGCTGTGTTGTTGAAGAAAGCTTCCGGCGCAGGTAGCAGATCTCTTGGTGAGGCCGGTGGAATGCGTGGGGCTGCCATTTCAAACAAGCATCTGAAAACACCCAACTAGCCTCCCAGCAAATGGCCATTTGCAACGGTATTCACACGCCTGTACTTTTTAAGTTTGATTCCCAATTTCATATCCAGTTTTTAAATATTTTAGTTCTAGTAGAAGCGGCTATTATAGCTACGCAGCCCTGCCTGTTTCCAAGTTACAACCTGTTCTCACTACTGCTGCTCTTTGGCTGACTTGACAATACCGTCGACAAAGGCCTTGACTGCGTGGCCACCACCCAACGGCATTCCGCCCTGCTGAATGTAGCCACCATTCTCAAGATTGACACCAAGAGCTTCAGCAATGGTGGGCAATCCACCATCTCGCAAGGCCATCGTCAGCGCGCCAAGGGCCTGGTGAAACTGGGGGCTGCGTAGCACCCTTGTAATTAATGCTCGCTTCTGGGGCATAGATAGCGCCGCCTTTGCCGCCTCAACAACTGCTGGCTTGGGCTCTGTTGTGCTGTTCTCGCCACTTGAAGCATCCGCAGCCATGAGAATGATTGAGGGAGGCAGATAGTTGAGCAATGAGTTGACCAAATCTTCTGATGCTTCGTTTACCATGGGGACGGTGATTGACGTAGGTAGGAGATGATTGAGATAGGGGTATGGCAGATCAGCGTGCTGTCTCTGACCTGCACCGCTTGGTAGGTTGGCTCCCGAGATGGAGCTTAAGAATCTCTGAACGGCGGCGCTCGCATCTGTTGCATCATTTGAGGCTCTGGCAGTAAAACGTCAGCGAAAGTTCCTGGGGCGTGGCAAGTTTTATAGCATTTCACGCCAATTGCATTTTATCTTTAACCCAAGGGAAAAAAGAATCTATTATTACATCGTGGCCAAGTGAAGTATGTCGCTTCCGGCGCAAACGGGCAACACGGAGATGAGAGTGGGTATACCTACGCTCTCGCACCATCAGAACCGCCTTCTCGCGATTGCTCACCCTCTTCTCTGACATCCCCTCCTGTGGCACCGGCACCGGCCCCGCCACTGCCGTGACGTTGACGGGATCCTGTGTCCTGGCCTTCGGCGTCTTCCATGGTTTCGTCGTCATCATCGTCGGGCCCGTTGTCGAAATCGCGGATAGCGTTGATTTCCGCATTGACCGAGAGCTCTTCGCCTTGCAGAATACGGTCCACAAGCGAGCCAAGCGCGAGGTCACGAGGGCTCAGGTAGCTGGCGTCGGTGCCCTGGTGTTTTGACTGAAGCCAGAAGAGGTAGCGCTGTGAGGATGACGCAAATTTCAGAACGAATATGCGACCATTTGTCTTTGATGTCGGCTGAGGGGTTGTTTTATACTCGTATGGGGCAAATGTGCCGTCCGCGGGGACCATTACAAGGTCGAGGTCAGGTTCGTCGAGATCCTGGTCGCGCTTTCGCCAGACGAACTTAATGAGATCTGTGACCCGGGTCAGAGGGCGCGTACATCAAAACCAGGACTCATCCAGCATACCATCCTCATAATAGAGAGAAATGTAGCCAGGCTCGGGCTGGGGCTTCACCTTGTACGGACGGCCGGAGCTGGTCTGAAGCGGCCGCCGTTAGCAATCAAACAATTGGGAACTGTCGCGGCTTTAAAACATACATCGACCTCGCACCGACCCGCCTTGAAGTTGATGAGCGGTGTGGGCATAATTGCGATTATTTGTATAGGACTATTCGCAGAAATAGATTCTTAGCGGCGTCGATGAAGGATGGCGGTTGAAGTTGTTGGTATGTGGTGGCGCTGAACAGTAGGCTCCAGCTGCTCTTACGTAGATGGAGCTCTCAGGTTGCTAGCACCATACTTGCGACCCTCCAGCAAGCTAACAAGCGTGCAAGCATCCCAGCA
This sequence comes from Beauveria brongniartii, assembly GCA_030782485.1. Taxonomy (NCBI): domain Eukaryota; kingdom Fungi; phylum Ascomycota; class Sordariomycetes; order Hypocreales; family Cordycipitaceae; genus Beauveria; species Beauveria brongniartii. The sequence continues at coordinate 24,368 of JARJPP010000127.1, forward strand.
CAAGCTTCAGGTAGTGCTGCCGCGGGCCGATATTTATCCTGACCAAGCCAAGCTGGTGCAGCCTCCATGTCCCACGTCAAGCCACAAGTGGCCCCTCGCCGTAATTTGGTTAAAAAAAATCCTCAACCCCACCTACCACATCGACCAGACAACCATCTCCTCCTATTTCTTCTCCTCACCTCTCTCTCAAATTTTCCTCTCGACGTACTCCTCTTCACAGTCAAAATGGGTTTCGCTGATCTCCTCACCGATGCTGGAGCTGCCAGTATGTCCCTTGCAGTGCTCAGCGTCTATTCACACCGCCACAGCCACTGACCATGCTTGCCAGTGCTCAACAACTGGGTTGCTACCCGCTCCTACATCGTAGGGTAAGTCCTTTTTCCGGCTCTTTGGCCTTGCCTCGCATTCCAATATTCCTACGCATTCTACATGATGAGAACAATTGGTCCGTGTTTCGGAGGCGGACTCAAGACCCGCCGACAGACGAAACAACAAGCAGAAATGCATCTCTGAAAAATGCCTTGTCCAACTCATTGCTTTGTGATACCCCGCCAGAAACTCAGGTAGAGCATACTGACAGTCTGGACAGCTACGGTCCCTCGCAGGCTGATGTTGCCGTCTTCAAGGCCTTCAGCACCGCCCCTGCCGCCGATAAGTACCCCAACGCCGCCAGATGGTACAAGCACATTGCCAGCCACGAGAGCGAGTTCGCCACTCTCCCTGGTGACCCCTCCAAGGCCTACTCTGCCTACGGCCCCGAGTCTGGTGACCTCACCATCAACCCCGCCAAGGGTGCTGAGGCTGAGGACGACGACGATGTCGATCTGTTTGGCTCTGACGACGAGGAGGAGGATGCCGAGGCTGTCAGAATCCGTGAGGAGCGTCTCGCTGCCTACCGTGAGAAGAAGTCTGCCAAGCCCAAGACTATCGCCAAGTCTGTCGTCACCATGGACGTGAAGCCCTGGGGTAAGTTGAACCAGCATTGCTGTACTACGTATTGGAAACCGAGTGCTAACTCTGCCATTAGACGATGAGACCGACATGGTTGCTCTTGAGGCTGCTGTCCGTGGCATTGAGAGGGATGGTTTGGTCTGGGGCGCTTCTAAGCTTGTGCCCGTTGGTTTCGGTATCAAGAAGCTTCAGATCAACCTCGTCGTCGAGGACGAGAAGATCTCCCTGACCGAGCTCCAGGAGCAGATTGAGGAATTTGAGGATCACGTCCAGTCCTCGGATATTGCTGCAATGCAGAAGCTGTAAGCTTTCCGAACTGTTAGATACTTGTCTGCAGGTACAGATGTAATGAGGAACGATGGGTGGGATATGATGACTCCGATGAATTGATGCCTAATGATTTGGGCTATGGATACGGGGTCCGGCTATGACGAAAAAGAATCAAAATCAAAACCACTACATTTATTATAGACTGCACAAAAAAATTTGAACTGCAATCTGACGGACTATTTTTGCTGGTGATGTCACCACGAGACTTGTGTTTGTCGTGATTGGGCGTAATAATCGTGAGAGGTTTGTTGCGCATATCAATGGCGGGGTCATGGATAGCTCGAGGTAGTACCTACCTAGGTAGGCAGTTGTCAAGGTGGCGGGGTAGAAAATTGATTGGCAGACGCGTGCCACTGTCAGCCAAGCGCGTCCACTCCAAAGCTGCAACCTACTTCGCCGTTTCATCAATCTGTCATGATTATATATATGACATTGCGCCACAATGTACGGTGACCTGGGAGTCAAACTGGTAAGTTGCAGACTGCAAACTCAACATGGATCTTTAGCCTGTAATAGATGCTGATACCCCCGCGCGCAACATGTAGGCCCAGCATGCGAAGCGGACACAGAACCTGGCGCACCTGCCCCCGTACCAGACCGAGATTGTGCGCGCCGTGACACGCGAGGTGCGCGATCTGGAAAAGGACGTGGCAGACCTGCTGGAGCCGTTTCGAGGCTCATTTGACCCGGCGGCGGATCAGGCGGTAGCGTGCACGCTGCTGGTGAATCACCTGTCGATGCGGCGCAACAAGCGGTGCCTGCTGGCTTACCACCGAACGCGGACGGACAAGCTGGAGGAGCTAGTATGGAACGGCTCCGACGTGGCGGACCTTTCGGGTCAGCAGGTGCGCGACCCCGGCGGCGGCGGCGGCCTGCCGGTGGCGGCGGGCGAGGGGGGGTCGACGAGCAGCCTAAGCCCTCAGGAGGAGGACTACGTGCGGCAGTACAGCGATCTTCTGGCGGCGTACAAGGGTCAGTGGACGGATGTAGATCTCACGGGGAGCTTGCAGCCGCCGCGGGACCTGTTCATCGACGTGCGTGTTCTCAAGGACGCGGGCGAGATACAGACCGAATACGGGTAAGTTTGGCTTGACAGACTTGAGCCGGTGTGTAAGTCGGTTGACTATGGGCTGACTATGGGCGTAGTGCAATCAATTTGACCAAGAACAGTCAATTTTACGTCCGGCAGGGCGACGTGGAAAGACTGATCGCGCAGGGCTATTTACAGAAGCTCGATTGAGGCGACACTAGTTGGAGAAGGAACGAAAAGCAAGCTCCATTTCAATTCAAATTTATATACCATGGGTCGGAGTTGTTATGAATTTCGAAAGATTATAACGGATTTGATATTCAAGTGGTGGAGTCCAGCTGTGAGTCTGTGTTCGGCAAAGCATGCATCATGCGGCAAGCGATTGAATGCTGTGCAATACGGCAAGTGATGCTGCACTTCAAAAGATGATCAAACGACGATTCCACGCCAGTGTACTCTTCGTGGGGATAGCATATACCGAGGCTGCCTGTATCAGTACTTGACGCGACGAGTCTCATGCATTGTTGTGATGCAGTTGCTGCTAGAATGACATCGGATGCTTCCTTTCTTCGCCACAAGTTGAACAGACTGCGGCGTCCGACCTAATATAGAAATTATACGTCGTCACAATGTGATGTCTCTCATTCAATAATCTTGTTGCGGCTGTGGGGTGGTATATGAGACGGCATTACCAGTAGTGTCTCATGAGCGACTGCAGAGAATTCTGGCCATTGATCGTGTGATCACTATTGCGCCACCAGAGCATGTCGAGCACGCACGAGGATGGCAAGATGGTTCGTAAAACCTGCTGCCAACTGATAAGATGGACGCACAATCCGCGCATGAGACGCGTGGCTGAACCTAATAAGCACAATCAGTGCAAGTTGATGGGGACTGCCGAGAGATTTACGCTGTCGGGCAATAGTTGGCAACTGAGAGTAGACTACCTATCACAACGACAAATTGTAACTACCAGGAAGCTGGTCATGGTGAGAACCTCTTCGAGTACATACAATGGCTCGCTCTCCGGCAATAAAACTGAATTCATTATCCGTACAGATTATACCAGTATCCGTATGCATCCGGCCACTGGGCTGCAGTGGAGATGTCTCATGCGACCTGCAGTAAAAACCGATAGCGGCTTCGTTGTGCTTTCTAGCGGGCAAGACGCCAATCAGCCAGCGGGCATTTGGCACAAAGACTCCACTGCCCAATCCCGTCATTCTGGTGGCTGCAGGGACGATAGAACGTATTACTACAACGTCAGTTCAACGTTTTTCAATAATTATTCTGGCAAAAACAATAAAAGAGCCACTTGGCCGGTTTCCCCATCTTGTACGAAGTAATATATCTTGTAGACACTTCCCACCCCCCCCCAAAACGCTGTTGACTTCCTTATCTTTCAGCTCCCGCCAAGCGACGCCTGCTCCCCGCCCTGCCTCAGCGCTAGTCTCACTAGGAGATTGGAGAAGTCATAGAACTTGGACAAGCTCCAAGAAAACCTTCCGTTTGCACCCTGCAGGAGCCAACAAACGGCGTCCTCCATTGGCATCTTTTCTTATTCTTTTTCCTTGGTCATGGTATCCCCTACTCTCCAAGCATGACAACTGTCTTAATCTTTTAGTACTTGCCTTTCGTTCGCCGTCTCTCACACCCTGCCACTTGTTGCCATCCGCCGCATGCGCTCGCTCAGCGACAGGGCCATCGCCGATCCTCTTCTTCTCAGGCCTGAGCTGCGCCAACGCGCCAACGCCCTCTCGAAATGTCCAATTCAGGCTCAGGATTTTCTTCCTGGAGGAAGAGGGCGTCTAGCGTATCGTCGTCGCATACAGATCTGGCTCGCACCGCTACCAATGAGTCGCAGTCGAGCTCCCAGCCCATGGCCGTGCCGCCTGCGCTCTCCTCGGTTGCCTCCAGCCAGGCGCACCGAGAGCCTATTCGGTCTTTCATTCACGGCGTATCTCATGAGCACTTGGGTATGTGGTACTCTCTGCTTTCTCGCAGCCCCAAAAAACTCCTTGCCGTGTCACGCAGTCCCATGCTAACGCGACGTAGCTCCAGTCGACAGCCTCCAGAACGCACGTACAGTTCGTGAAGATACTGCCGAATTAGCCAGTTACTTTCTCTCCGACGGCTCACAACGTGCCCGCGCCTTACTTCAACGCCCGCGATCCTCTATTCACGATGTCTTTACCCCCGAAGATGACTCTGATCCTGTTCCCGTCGTCCCGCGTGGCTCTCCTGCTATCCCAGAAGTCTCTGAGCCCGCCTCACCGGACGAAGGCACCGAGCAGCTGGGCGATGAGGATGTCGCTGGGCCTTCCGTACTGGCCAACCTTTTGAAGCGCGCATCTCCACCAGAGACGGAAACTAAGACAACACCCAAGGCTGATCGCTCCAAGTCGATCGCTTCCGAGACATTTCGTGCTGCTAGTAGCACTGGAGCTGCTGGGCCTTCAAGGGCTTCGACTAACGTCCCCTCAATCGCGGAGCCCGCGACTGAATATACCCCATTGCTCTCTGCTTCTTCTGAATCTAGCTATGAAGCAGAGGCCACCCTCGAAGGCCAGCAGCGCGCACCGAAGCACAAGTGGTTTGGCAAAGTTCGCGAACAGACTTACGAGGTCAAATCTACCTTTATTCAAGGTGTCAAAGTCGCAACGAACCTTAAGAGATGGGATTGCAGAGCTCTGGCGCATCACGCTTTCCTGGACCCGCTGTCTTGCCTGCCTGCTGTCGCCGTTGGTCTCCTTCTCAACATACTTGATGCTCTGTCATATGGCATGATTCTTTTCCCCCTCGGCACACCTCTGTTTTCTCATCTGGGATCTGCCGGTATCTCCATTTATTACGTGAGCACCATAATCTCTCAGTTGGTCTTTTCCACTGGCAGCATCTTCAAGGGGGCAGTCGGATCGGAGCTGATCGAGGTCGTTCCTTTCTTTCACAACATGGCTAAAACGATTCTTGACACTGTCGGCGAGGATAACCCAGATGCTGTGATTGCGACAACAATTGTTTCTTACGCAATAAGTTCCATGGTGACAGGTCTTGTATTCTATCTCATGGGCAAGTTCAAATTCGGCTTCATGGTCGGTTTCATCCCCCGCCACATCTTGATTGGCTGCATTGGTGGCGTCGGCTATTTCCTCACTGCTACCGGACTTGAAGTGTCGGCGCGTCTTGATGGAAACATTGAGTACAATCTTGACACCTTCAAGCAGCTTACACAGCCAGAGACGATACTGCTTTGGATATTCCCGCTTGTTCTCGCCATCATCCTATTTTATGGCCAAACAAGAGGTGCTTCAAAGTATTTCCTGCCGCTGTTTATCCTCGCTATTCCTCTAGTCTTCTACATCTTTGTCACAGCCATTGACGCCCTTAACACGGATGACCTTCGCGACAAGGGCTGGATCTTCCAAGGACCACCAGCGGGAGAGCCTTGGTGGTACTTTTATACTCTCTATCGTGAGTTGCTCATTACCTGCCCATGTGTGACTTTGACTAACGTTGAGCAGGATTCGATCTTGTCCATTGGGATGCCATTATCCAAGTAATCCCTGCGATGCTTGCACTGACCTTTTTCGGCATTCTGCATGTCCCTATCAATGTGCCTGCTTTGGCGCTAAATACCGGCGAGGACAATGCCGATCTGGACAGAGAATTGAAGTTGCACGGCTACTCAAACTTTATTTCTGGTTGCGTGGGAAGCATCCAAAACTACCTGGTCTACGCAAATACTGTGTTCGTGATTCGATCCGGCGGCAATCGTCGTCTAGCCGGCTACATGCTGGCAGCACTGACGTTCGCTGTCATGCTAATCGGCCCTAGCATGATGGGCTACATCCCTGTTATGATGGTTGGCACTCTCATCTTTGACCTAGGCTTCGAGCTGTTGCTGGAAGCAGTGTGGCTCCCTCGCAAGAAGCTGAAGCTTGCAGAGTATCTTACTGTCATTGTTATTGTTTTGGTCATGGGCATCTACGATTTCGTCGTGGGCATAGGCGTAGGCATTGTTCTTGCATTTGCGTCGCTTGTCATTCAAACGTCCGGAGTGTCCGCTATCCGTGCTACATTCGACGGCGATGTCGTCTCATCGACTGTGCGACGCAACCCCTCGCAGCATCACTATCTCAACCATGTCGGTCAGCAGACCTACATTATAAAATTGACGGGGTACCTATTCTTTGGCACTATTGTGAGTGTTGAGGAGAAGATCAGGGGTCTCCTCGATGACGCTACATTTGGAAGCCGGCCTATCAAGTTCTTGATCCTGGATTTGTGGCATGTCAGCGACCTGGACTATTCTGCGGGCGAAGCATTCAACACGATTACAAGACTGTTGGACAAGAGGCGTGTTTCACTTATCCTCAGTGGAGTAGACGCTTCCTCTCAGCTCGGCCGAAATCTTCGCGCTGTTGGCATTGGCAGTGGCAAGATTGAAGTCATGATGCTCCCAGACCTCAACTCGGCGCTGGAGTTTTGCGAAAATGAATTGCTCAAGACCTTGTACGCCAGACAGCAAGCCCTCAATTCGAACGAACGCATGCCTACAGCGAATCTCGATGTCCCAACTGGATCAACGCCTCAATTGTCATCGTTTGATGCGCCATTCAACTCCCCCCGCCAGACACATTTAGTCGAAGCCGCGCACGAAGCACTCAACACGACCGAGACGCAGGGCCCAATAAAGTGGCAGAGCTTTAACGAACCTCTGCGCATTATGCTGCAAATCTTCCAGGGCCTTAGCGACAAGAATGAGGATTTCTGGTTCCCCGCCGCGTCGTTTTTCCAGCGCAAGGAATACATGGCCGGCAACACGCTGTTTTGTCGGGGAGAGGCCGCGACGGGCTTTTACCTGCTGGAAAAGGGCATCCTGCGGGCCCAGTACGACTTGCCGCAGGGCTGGCTGTGCGAGAACATTGTCGCCGGCACGACGTGCGGTGAACTTCCGTTCTTCTCAGAGACGAACCGCACCGCCACGGTGACGGTTGAGCGGGACTGCGTCGCGTGGCTGATGAGCCGCGAGGCGTGGGAGCAGCTACAGAAGGAGAGGCCGGATATTGCGGGTGAGCTGCTGCGCATCTCGCTCAAACTGACGACGGAGCGTATGACTTCAATTACGTCGTATATTTTGACGACGGCTGGTTAACAGAGAAGGAGGATAGAGGGGGGCTTGGAAGCGAGATTATCTTGTTGGTTGTGTGTAAACAACATCATATTTACTATGGGGCACAGAATCATAGCATTGCAGTTTTTGCCAATTTGAACATTTACAATTCACCAGAGTACTTTAATCTTCCAAAAGCACCTCACCACCATGTTTCCGTTCCCACGCTCGCCGTCCCTGTCCATTCTCAGAAATCAAAGTCCTCATGCCCCTCCACAGTGAGTCAAGAGGAGTGCCTTATTTGACCAGTCAAGAGATGAGCAGGTTATCGCCATGGGACGACGAAATAGGTGTTGGCTTTGGTCGACAGAGCGAGCCCGTTGTTGGTGCAGCTAGCGCAACTTAAACTGGGACATGTACGTGTAGGCTAACTATTATTAAGCGGACGCTGTTGCTTTCAAAGTCTGCAGCTGCAACATCCCGCGCACTCAGAGAGTTTGAAATTGCACTTTCTCTTGGCATACAATCGTCGTTTAGCTTCTTCCCGTGCAGGTGCTTTCATTTACGCCAGACTTGTGTCGATAGGGCGGCATCGTTGTCAAGTGTAGCAGTTTGCCACTCATCTCATCGTTGGGCACTACTAGTGCGACTCGCTCAAACGACGACGACGGCTACGAATTTCGACGGGCTGTGGGCAGCGGAAAGCGAGGCTGCAACCCTATACGCATACCATGTCGAAGAGTCTACGCTCAATACTCGGCGGCGGGAACCGCGTCAGAAAGGCCTCGCGGCCGTCGGCCTCTCGACGAGGCTGCAGCAACAGCGCCGCCGCTTCGCAGTCTACTTCACATTCACAGTCACAGTCACCCTCGCCACGCAAGCAACGCACGCCCTCTGTGCGACCACGCTGGGGACAAGACGACGTCGACGCCGAGTATTTTCCGGAGAAACTGGAAGATGCCGGCGGCCTTGCAACGCTGCTCGCGACGGAGCTCACCCTGCGCGACGTCGTCCAAGCCATGCGGTACATTCGCGCGCACATGTTCTCCCCCGTGCCGGAGACCGGCTTCACTTCCACGCGCCGCACTGAGTTGCTGAATTACAGGCGCACCATGCCGCCGCTCGTCACCGCCGGTCATGTGCACGCTATCCTCGCGGGGAACGGCCCCACGCGCGTCGAGCGCGAGATCGCCGAGCTGCTGGGCCGGGGCGTCTTGCGCCGCGTGCGTGTCGAGCGTCGCGGTGGCGGCGGCGAGGCCCTCATTGAGACGCCGCAGCTCGTCGCGCTGCTACACGCTGCCCGCGCCGTGTCCGCAGCCACCACTCAGACTTACACGACGTTTCTTGAGCGCAACCCGACGGCGCAGACACTGGGGGTTAACGTTCTGACGGACGCGCAGACGGACGAGCTGGTGCGCGCGGGGTTTCTCACCAGTGCCGCGACGAGCGCGACGCCGGGGACGACGCTGCATGTGAGGCCCGAGGACCGCACGACGCTGACGTCGATTCAGCGCGCGGCGCAGTCGGCGTCGGGCACGCTGTCGGCCGTCGGGGGCCAGAACGCACTCCACAACGCCGGCGGCAGCGGCAGCGGCGGCTTTCTGTCCACGGCGGCGGCGGCCGACTGCTACCGCGTTGCGGTTCCTGGACACGGCCGCCACCTCAAGCTCGCCGAGGCGGCGCTGGACTGGCTCCGGGAGACGCTAGGCCGCACGAAATGGGGCGAAGGCCTGGAGGACTGGCTGCGGGAGCGGTTTGAGGGCGGGGGGCTGTATGGACCGCGGTGGAAGGAGTTCCAAGGCGCCGAGTGGGCATGGGTGCTGGGCGAGGCCGTCGGGCTGGGCGTCGTGGAGGTTTTCCAGACGGGGTCGGTTGGACGTGGGGTGAGGGCGCTCGGAGGCTGATGATTTGGCATGCTTTTTTTGTCAACATGCGTTGGAGAATGCGGTGGTATCGGTTTTGAGCGTGCTAGCTTTTCAAAGTTTCGTGTGGTGTATAATACCCCCTATATAAAGTCAAGCTTGGCCTCTGAGGAGGGAAGCCGTCCTCGATTAGACGGTGGACGTGACTTCGATATGACAATGCTGATACCACATGGCAGCATCGCTGTCAGAACAATTTGCAGATGCGACACTGCGCGTTGAATGTTGACTGGGATGTAAATAGGATGCATAAGTCGGGGGCCAAGAACAGCAGGGCCAGGGATCTTGTGATGGGACAGGGGTGATGTGGGCAAACACGCGCGCATAGTCGTGCACGGAGGATTTTGCCATGGCAGCCAGACCTTGATCCTGGTAAGAGTTGGACCTTAGCAGAGTGAACGCTGTCACACTATTGATACACTACGGCAAAGACTTAATACGCCGATGGGCTCCGACGAGCTAGTGTTGATGTCCAAGTTGTCATAGACTGACAGAATGAAGAAGATGGAAGACAAGCGCGTCGTACCAGTATACAGACTTCGGCCAGTGACTAGCTGACCGCCATGCTCGACAGCCTCAACTACCGTGCTCCAGGTAACGCCATTCAGGCGAAATCGCCGAGGCATGTGCCAAAAATATTTTTGCTCCGTCCTGGATCGGATGAATGCCAGGAAACATGGAAAAAGACCTTGCCAAGATGTTTTGGAAAATCGCCGTACCAAGCCACAGGAGGTGACTCCCTGGCCGTTGACCGCCCGGTTAACGAAACGTCCAGTTTGATCGGCAAGTGGGATGAGACGGGGATGTAGGTGCCGAACTTGGCATCACGCGTCGACGCATAAATATGCTGTCGAGTGACAGTCAAGCGAGAGTCTAGGCTCATCAAGTTAGCTAGGAGAAGGACGGCGCACGGTCGGCGGGAGAGCTGCATGCACGATGCTGGAGAAGACCACCATGAGTTGTGACCCGGGATTGGATAATGTGGCTGTTTGCGGTATCAATCGTCCATTGAAGCATGCGGTGGCATCTCGTAAGAAGTGGTGCTTTCTGTAGCAGAGCGGAGACGTATTGTATGTACGAAGTAGGCAGCGGTCGGGTCGGTCGCCAAGCTTTGGCCATGATATGGTGATCTATCCCCATGCTGCCGTGTGCCTGCATTAGCATGCCACATGGTAATATTTCTCTTGGTGTAGTTAGATATGCCAGGCGCACGTGGTCGTCATCTTATGCTGATTGCAATCCTTGTGTAAACAGCATGCGTGAAGGATGAAGAGAGCTCACGACAGCAACCAGGGTAAAGACGAGATATTTGAGGACAATCGAATACCAACGATTTTCTGGTGGCATTTGTCAAAGCATACTGGTAAATAGCTACACGCAGCCTACACAGGTCAGCTGTGTTGAACAGGGCTTGGTCGGCTCAATCCACAACTTCCCCTGAGCTTCCTTCGGCTGCAGGAAATTTTAGCCTGATGCTGCACGCGTATCCCACCCGATGGCTCCGCAGCTCTGATGCAATGACCGGTCAGTTACGAATAGTATCAGCTTGTGCGGTGAGAAGATACGCCATTATTAGAAGCCTCACCGGCATGCTCAGCTAGATGCAATTGTGCAAGATCGGTTAGTAACCTATTGCTCCTCAGTGGAGAGGCTGTCAAAGCTCCAGTAATGAGCTGCTAACACCAATGGAAAGGCAAATTTCGACAGCGAACGGTGGGAGCGGGGGGTAGCGCGCAAGCCACATGGCCCTGGAGTATTGAGCCTGAGCGGAAAATTATCAATACGCAGCGAGGTCCGGAGCCAATTGAGAGGGCATGTCCGTTGCAACGACCAGGCCTGATAAATAGCAAGACTGCCGAGGCAAGACCCAGGCGGTCACGGTGCACGAGGCCAAAAGAGCACCGCGGCTTCGAGGAAGAGAGCACGAATTCGTGAGACGCGGACAAGAAACGCAACAAGGTCGGTTGAAAGCAGTACTGACAGAGGGACTCGTCGGCAGATGGACAAGGACAATAAGTGACGTCGGACTAGGGAGTGCTGGTAGGCCGAAATGATTGGAGGCCAGAGGCATGCTGGCCAAGGCCCACGTAGCTGGGCTCAGCGTGGAGTGGTGGCGTGGCGTGGTGATCTGGGTGTCGAAGGGTACCTGCATGTGCAAAGTGATTGGCGAGGCGAGGGTGACGGAGCTAAAATGGCGGCGTGGAAGCGTGGACGCCGTGGTGTTGGGCAGGGACGGCTAGCCATGCAGTTTCCAACTCTCCAGACGGAAAGAGCACCGGCTAAAGGGCTTAATTTATCTGTGCATCATAGAACGGCTGCGTGTCTCGGACCGGTTCATCGACGGGTTGGCAAGCGTCTTCATAGCCAAGGGCTACAAATTCTCTAACTTCAAGTGTTGCAGCATGTATTAGCATAGATCAGAGGGCTATTCAGTCCTAGTGGCGTATTACTTGGGAGATGGAAAACCCCCCGAGACGCAATATTTGGAGGGTAATGTTGGGCTCAAGACGTAACTAGGCGTTGGGCGATGAATGCGCCGCGCGTGTCGGGCTCGAGTCAGAGGGCAGATGAACTCGTGCCATATTTGGCTAGTAGTAATGATTGTGCAGTGAGGATGATGGACGTGATGGAGCGAGTAGTTTGGTCGAGGCGGAGAAGCGAGAAAGAAAGTCTGAATGGTTGACTGAATGGTTGGACATCACGGATAGGTACTGTACCTAGGTAGTCGAACTTGTAAAACTGCACATAACTTGGGAAAAAAAGTCTGAAATGTGATATCACCGAGGTGCGACGACGCTACGTGCTAGCGCAGAAGCTAGTACAGGGAGAGCGGGGCGCGCCAACTGGGCCTGATACTGCTTAAGTACAGTACTTGAGGACTTGCCACAGAGCAGATTTGGTCTGTACCTAATCGATATTTTTCAGTGAGTGATTAGTGAATGCAGAGCCTAGAAGTGGGTACATCCAGCACCAATTCTAGCTGGCTCGAGCAGACACCAGAGTCGAGATACCGATACGGCCCGCCATGTCAGGGGCTTGGCCCTTTTGATGCTCCTTGTGGCGTCGTGCAAAAAAGTCAAATCCCCCCGTCCCTTGTCCCTTTTTCTAATAATGCGGCGGGGATCGTTCCTTTTGGTGGCAAGTGGATGCTGTCTTCCGGGGTGCGGCGGCCTGCAAGCCACGACGGCTTATTAGGGACGCGCGCGGCGGCGCTATGACGATGGGTGCCAAGTGCGAAAAGGAGCTGTGCGCGCTGATCTCAACTCTCGAGACGACGCCAAAATGAATCCGATAGGGCAGAAGCGTCTTGGAAGCATGTCTTACTTTTGTCGACGGGCGATTTGCTTTGCATGCAATGCGTGTCGGACGACAGCAGGCATCGGACAGGCGCAGGTACCAGCACAGTATAATTATCCTGCAAGGTGATTGCGCCACCAGATTGCAACCAACCTGTGCAACCTTTTTTACTGCCATCATCATTCTTCATTTATTATTAGGCACAATCGCAACGTGCGTCTAGCCCGCCATTTCGATTCCCCCTCAAGTCTCTGGACCTAGACCTCAAATTGGCAATGGCGTCGAGCAGACCCCGCGCTTCCCCTGATCTAGGTAGAGACCAGGCAAGAGGCGCATTGGAGAGCGATGTGACTGGAATAGCTACGGAGTAACTGGGCAGAGACTCGACCCTGCAAGCCTGATCCCTGCCCGTGGTAATTACGGTAATTACAGCTTTTGTCCCGGTGACTCCATCTACTGGTAGTTGCGACTAGTCACCTTTGGCTGGCAACGACGCGCTGTTTGATTTGGCGAATGATGCCGCTGGCAATTCATGCTGCTTTTGTTGTATTCATGCTGCTCGTGTGATTGCTCTCCTTGTCTTATTATCGCCGTTGCCACCACGCCCCTCCCCTCGGCTGTATCTTTGTACAGAGTACGGATACAGATAGTGGCACTTTAACCAAGGCGATATGCCATTCTCCCTGACCCGCCTCAGAACCCGTCAGTATCGATTTTAACCGTCTTCTCTATCCCTTTTCTACTTGCCCTTTCCTTTACTTTCCATCACGAAAGGAGCAACAGAGTCTATCGAGTTGAAAAACTGCAACACTCGCAGTAGATAGCCATCAAATGTGTTGGTCTGCAGGCTGCCGCTCCCTGATTCGCGCCGCCACCGAGCCCGTTTAAAAACGCTAGCGGCCGCTAGACTTGGGGTTGCAAAGTACCAGGACCGCCTGAACCAGTCCAATCTGTCACAGGCTGTTTTGGGCGGTCTTGGGCTCTCGAGCAGGTTACAGCGCCTGAAAAGGTCCCTAAAAGACGCCATTAGCCACCTGCAACCCGCCTGACTACGCACCGCTGGCATCCGGTACCTACCTACAGTACCTAGGTACCTTAGGTAGCCCCTCAACCCCTCTGATGTAGCCCACCGGCCGCGCCGGTAAAGCCATTCATCCCCTGTTCTCTTCCATGTTAGGTACTCCGTAGCCCTTCTCAAGTTCCCTCATCTTTTCTCTCCTCTTCCCCAGAAACACTGCATCTGCATCGCCAAATCCTCCTGCGCTCCTTTTCGTCGCATTCGCCTCCTCCATTTCTTTTGCCGCCGGTCTCGCATTGCTAAAGGGTGTGCCGCACGAGACATTCTGTGGGAGGTCGCTTCCGTTTCGCCCGCCTCGCCCGCCGGCAATCGCTTTACCACTACTTCTTGGTGGCACGGCCCGAATATCCAGCTTCGTTCATCCAAGACAAAGAAGAAAACCTCAACATCACCCACTTATATGTATGCATATTTCCTTGTCCTCTGTTAGCTTGCTGTGCTTGCTAGTGCCCGAGACGCATGTCATCGCTCTCCCGTCTGGTTTTGCTTCTGTTCCACGCTCTTGTGCACCTTCACCGTGCTCTTGCTGCAGTGCATCCTTGCTGCAACCCGTTACCTGCTGTTGAGTCTTGACTGGCCCTGTCTCGCCTCTCCTGTCGCTCCTCGGACTCGCCATCTCACCCTCACAACTCTACCTCCCACTCTTTGCGTCTTCTCTTGCACTGGCATACAGCTCTCGTCTTTTGTATTGCGTCACGATTGAGCGTTTGCGCCTGTGCAGCACTGACAATCCAACAGTCATTACCGAGCGCCATCAACAGCCAACCACTTCACCGCCCGAGACATTCGCCAATAGTCCCGCCTAGGGACTAGTCCACTATCATTTTCAAACCCGGCTGCCAGCTCGTTCATTTCTCGTTTAGACGGCAGTCGGCTTTTCTCTTGAGACCAGGATAGACAGCATACACCGGCTTCCGACTCTGACCGACCATTTCTTCATAGACAGTCATTCATGGACTCGTTGGGCTTTTGAGCGCCAAGTCTCAGTCTGCTACGGCTTGCAAATCCATATAGCCAAGCAGCACCATAGCTCGCCTACCAAGTCAACATTCTCACCATATACACATAGAAATATCCACCGCCAAAATGGCCACCACCCTACCCCGCCCCTCGCGGCCGTCAAACGGGCCGCCAAGCATGGCCCTACCAGCATTGCCAGCATTGCCAGTCTCGAAATCACGGAAAAGCACAGGAGGAATGCACGCTGCTCCTTCATCACCGACCCCGAGTCCTGCTCCAGGCATCCCTCGACCCTCTGGCGCAGCGACCAACCCCACAACGCCTCGCTCCAGCAGCCTTCGAGCTCCGTCTATGAACCTGAACCCGACAACGTCTGCTCCATCGTCTGCGCTGCCACAGCTCAAGGGTCTTGCCACGCCAGTCAACGGCGCCGGCAAGACATTGAGGAAGAGTGTTAGCATCAATTCCTTCCCTCACCCTCCTCGTGGAGAACAGCGATGCAGCAGCCTCCCGCCCAGCCCTCTAGCCAACGAAAAGACGGCACGGACTTCTCGCAAGTCTAAGCTGTTTAAAGAATTGCCATCCCAGAGCGCCTACGTCTCCAGTACACCCAGCCTGCTCAACGGCAGCGGTGAAGGCAAATCTATTCGCATGTCCGACGGCCTCATTAGCATCGGATCGCCAACACAGAGCCGTAGCTCCTCGGCCCAGGACTCATACTCAACCTCTGCCACCACCTACGACGAACCAATGGAGACTCAGAATCAAAAGACAGAGTTCGGTACCTCTACCGACACCTCAGAAGGCTTTGATAAGCGATCGTCCAAATCCGAGGGCAAGGGAAACGTCGTTGTCAGTGTCCGTGTCCGTCCCGACACCACCGGAAAGGACCAGACCCCAGAAGGAGAATGGATGGTCGACGGACGCAAGTCACTGATTTCATATAAAGGAAAGGAAGGAGGAGACCATATTTATGGTAAGCTTTAAAATGTCAGCAATTGCATTGAAGCACCCCAGCTCACATTCCGCAGACAATGTTTTCACTACTCACGACAACAACTCTCGAGTATATGACCATATCGCCAAACGTCTTGTACGACGCGTAATGGAGGGTTACCACGGCACTGTATTTGCCTACGGCATGACCGGAACAGGTAAAACATTTTCCATGCAGGGCACCGCCACGCAACCTGGTGTCATTCCATTGGCCATTACAGACATATTTTCTTATATCCGTGAAACTCCCTCGCGCGAATTTCTCCTTCGAGTGAGTTACTTGGAGATTTACAACGAAAGGATTCACGACTTGTTGAGCATGCCTACTGGTGGTGGCGTAGGTGGCGCCCAGCAAGAGGAAATCAAGTTGCGAGAAGATAGCAAACGTGGCGTGTACGCTACGCCGCTGAAGGAAGAAATCGTGCAGAGTCCCACGCAGCTGCTGAGGGTCATTGCTCGAGGCGATCAGGCACGTCGCACAGCGAGTACACAATTCAACGCCCGCAGTTCGCGAAGTCATGCTGTTGTGCAGATTGTCGTCGAAAGCCGTCAGCGCCTGCCCGCTGGTGCCGTTGAGAATAACAAGCGCTCTGGAATCCTGCCTGGTGGCGTCCGCGTTTCGACGCTTAGCCTGATCGATCTTGCCGGCTCAGAAAAGGCTGCTGAATCCAAGGAGCGCCGACAGGAGGGTGCACACATCAACAAGAGTCTTCTTACCCTGGGAACGGTTATTGCCAAGCTCTCCGAGTGGAAGGACAAGGAGGGCAAAGCCAGTGACAAAGATGGCAAGCATTTACCGTACCGTGACTCCAAGTTGACAAGATTACTGCAAGGTGCGCTTGCTGGTAATTCATTGGTCAGCATTCTGTGCACCATCCAGATTGGGGCAGCCAACAGCGCAGCCGCCGCCAACAGCCACACCACGGAAACTCTCAACACGCTCAAATTTGCGAGCAGAGCAAAGAACAGCATCATCAGTCACGCAAAAAAGGCCGAAGAGGCTCTTGGCTCAGGTGGCGAAGGCGGTGCCAGAGTGCTGCTGGAGCGTTACCGCATGGAGATTGTGGAACTTCGACAGCAGCTGGAGGCGCAATCCAAGAACAAGAAGAAGGGGCAGGATGAGGACGCCACTGAAAAGGACCGGGACGAGGAGCAAGAGAGAGCGTTCGAGCTCGAGGCGGCCGAGAGACGCGAGGAACAGATGCTGGAGATGCAGCTCGCGCGTACTGCGCTCAAAGAACGCATCGACCACCTGAACCGTCTCATTCTGAGCTCGAAATCAATCGGAGTCAACTCGAGTGGCTCGCTCAGCTCGCTCAGCCAATATGCCAGATTTTCTCAGCTCTCCTTGACGGGATCTATCCGATCGTCAATGACGACACAAAGCAACGGACGCGAATCTTTTGGCGGCCGGGATTCTTTTGTAGGCCGAGAGTCTCTGGGCGGACGCGATTCGTTTGCAGGACGTGAGTCACTAGGTGGACGCGAGTCGTTGCTTGACAAGACCACATCAGTTACTTCATCGTCAACAATTGGCAGACGCTCGAATGGAGGGCGGAGAATCAGCGGCGAGGGTGAAGGGGCAGCCGTGACGGAAGAAGATGGCCTGGGCGAGTTTGGAGATGGTAATGCGTCGCTCACGGCTCAAAACCATGCACTTCAGGCGGATTTGGCGGACAAGAACCGGTACATTGCGACCCTGGAGAAGCGACTTCTCCAAGCTCGCCGCGCGAGCTCATCGAGAACTTCGGTCGGCCTTTCAGCACCAGGCAAGGCCATAATGGTTGGAGAGGATCACAGCGTGTCGGCAGTGCTAAGGGAAAAGGACGCCGAGATTGCCGATCTCCGAGCCAGGCTCGATGACAAGGACCGCATGCTTGCAGCCCTGCGTAGCGCAGCACGCTCGCGCGACACGGCTGACGCATCTGCCGAGGTGCGATTCTCAAATCCCGAGGTTGAACAGGCTGTGACGGAGCAAACACCGGGCATGGGCCATGGACGACGGACCAAGAGTGTGGATGAGATGAGCAAGATGCTGGAGGAAATGATACAAGACCGGGTGGAGAGCGGCCAGATTGTTAGAGGCGTACGAGGCAGCGTGCGACTTGCACCCGGGACCAAGCTAGAATTTGTGGACGAGGATGCGAAGAAGCTAGTGCCTCTCGGACAGTCACCTCTGCCGATTGACGTGATGGCGATTGTACCTGGAGGTGAAGTTGTTGGCGAGGCCTTGTGAGCAAGAAGAATGGGGAGCGGAGCAATTCTGATTTAATAGGGAGGACTGCGGCTCGACACGCGTGCTTGACGTCTTTTACGGTTTCTTTTATTATGTTTTATGCGCGGCTTATGCGCACTAGTGGTGGTACGGTCCCTGCATGGGCTTGATCGTTTTTGGTTCTTGTTTCATTCTCGGGAAGCTTGTCTTTTTGGGTTGTTTTAGCGGACACGGACGGTTGCTATTGCTTTTTTAATCGGTTGATTACGGGATACCCAAGTTTTAGGTCGAGTCTTTTGTTCTATTGGCTGTATGTTTGGTTTGTTGGCAAAACGGGCAGAAAGAAGACGAGTGGGTGTAAGAGTAGTCGACTGTTGCATACGAGAGAATAGACATTGCCAGACATATGACGGTCACAGTAGAAATACTTGGTGATGTAGATTATACAGGGATAGGGAGAGATATGGGATGAAGTTGGAGTGTTTGATTTCCGGATGTGCCGATTTGACAAGTGATGTGAGACTGTACGGAGTAGGAGACTAAAATAGGACTGTTATGCGATGAGAAAATGCATGTCATTTGGTGAAACGATGGAGGCAGGGATACTCAGTGCAATTCAATTACAATTTGGAAATGGCAAGTTTGTGATGAGGCAACAGCTTTTTGAGGCTTCATTTTTGAAGAATATTGGTGATGAATGCCTGCGGGTTCAACTGAATACGTGCGGCTTCAACTGAATACGTGCAGGTTCAACGGGAAGTGCTGTTCTGCACGGGATTGTTTCATGGCGTGCTTGGCCCAACGCCACGGCCAAAGAAGGTGGGCGAGCGAGCCGAATAAGTGTGCACGGATCATGTCTGCAAAGTATGGCTTGCATATGGCTTGACCATCTTTCCATGCCTTTTTTGCAGGGCCTTGTCTCGGATATCTTGCTCTGTTCTCTTTTTCTTGGCGGTGATGTGACGGGTAAATAGAACCTCGGCCCTAAACGGAGTGCTCCAGCATTCTGGGACAGGAAAGGATGCAGCCCCTGCAGCGCACGCGCGTGCGCGGGTGCGTGTGGTGCGAGATGGGGGACGGCAAAGTGCGGCTGGCAGCTAAACTAAGGTTTAGTTGCCGCAAGGGAGGACGGTGCGTACATGGAAACAGGAATATCAAAGAAAGTTTTGATGGTGGTTGGGCAGTCGTTATAAGGTCCAAAAGTCTAATCGTTGGCTGTAAACGGGACCGCTGCTCAGCGTTGTTGTTGGTGGTTCTTACTGGTTACTCCTCCACACAATCGAGGGTCTCGGGCTTTTTGAGGAGGGTAAGAGGGGGGGCGGAAGGAGTTGGGAGGGAGGGAGCTGGTACGTGCGCGATGCTGAAGACTAAAAATGTAAGAAATTAGTACACAATACAAAATCATGTGTAGCGCTCCCGGATTTTCATGATGCGCAAAATAAAATATATATCGTAGAGTACGAATTTTAGCCCTTGTTGTGCATAAGTGTACAATGCGGTCCTCGGATTTGAGAGGCGTGATTGGTCGCACAGCAAGGCTCTTGGAGCAAGATGAAACGGCACTAGTCGGGGCAGGTGGGATCAAACGAGGGAAAAAAAAGTAACCATGATTACAAGGCAAAAAAAATAAAAAAGAACAAAAAGAAAGAGACTTGACTCGGGGTGTTGCACCGCCTCGGCTCTGGATCTCAAGAGGCTGGGTAATACGGAACTGGTACGTGTCTTGTGGTCGTATATCCAGGATTTGGAGTACAAGGTGGATCGGATTGCGTGTGTGTGTATATAAATGTATGTATATATGAACACCAAGTATCTATACGAGACTTGTATGCTTGTCAAGTCCGAAAAAAAAAAAAAAACCGGCAGTGTTGATTGATACATGTAGATTAGCACATGCTCTTAAAGTTTGCCGCAGATTTATAAAGCATTTATCATTATTACCCATCTATTCTTGGAATGGCTCCGGAGAGTAGACGCAAGTGGGGAAACGCAAGCCACATGAGCTGTTGAAGCATCCCGCCTGCATAAACAACACGGGCTCGTTCTTATTTTTCGACGCCCGACCGCCTCCTCTCGCATCAGCAAATTGCCTCCGTGTCAATCACCTACTGTTGATGACTGCATCAAGACGAAAACGTCATTGCCCATCAACCCATGTTCAAAATTAAAAGCGTCCGCGCCCTTGCTGCGAAACTAGTGGGGAAAACAAAGCCATGGCTGAACCCTTTTGTAGCGGCCGGACAGGGGCCGGTGGTTGGTGGCTAGCGGCCGATCGCTGCATCAAGCTCCCAACGACGACGCCGGCCTTTTCAACCCATACTATCAAGCCTGGCGTAGATTTCTGCCATGCATTTCTTTTCATCCATTTCTTGATCTCCTTCGTCTCATTTATCCTCCGTTGTTCTTGTGGAGGGGCCGTTCCTGCATTCGTTTGTGCTGCAACAATATTGGCCCCGTCATTCCTCGTCTCTCCTCCTCCTGCCCGTTTTGGTGGTCCGCCGTTTGCCACTCGCGTTGACGGGCCGGCCGCCTCGAGCCTTTTTATTATTATTATTTTTTTTTTTGCCCTTTCTATCTTGTCCTGCAGCTCGACTTATTCCACCACTCCATTTTCCTCTCCTTTCTCTTCTTCATCTACTTCTTTCTTCTTTTTTCCCGACTTCAACGCCACGAAAAACACCCTTCTCTGCACACTCGCCGACTGGTACAAAAGCCCCCGCTCCGACGCCTCACCCCAGCTCGCCCGCTCACTGGTCCGACCCCCGGCGGCTCTCGTTTCATCTCGTGCGAACGCCCCCTCAAAAAGAAACAGTTCAAAGAAAATAAATGAAAAAAGACATTGCGAAACGAGCAAACATTCAAATAAAGGGTCCCCATTCAAACGCCTTTTTTCCCCCGGCTCATTCCCTTTTTTCTTGCCTGCCTCATCTCGTCGCATCTCTTTTCCGTTGAGGGTCCTGGCGCAGGTCGCATGAACAGACGCCTCTCTTAGACTCGAATGTTTCAATCCCACGTCTGCTAAGACGGCCCTGGCTTATAGCCCTCAATCCGCAACACTTGTTCAATCCGGCCAACGGACACGAGAAAACTTCCCGACTTTTTCATTCTTCCTTCTCTCATCTGCCCGCCGGTCGGACTCTAGTCAGCCAACAGGCCGCTGTCGCCTCTTGTTGCTGGATTGCCTGGTTTTTTTTTTGTCTTCTTTTTTTTTTTTTATTCCGGCTGGCCTTGTTCAAGCAGTTTTCCTTCCACAGGAAAGCAACTTCAAAAATCCACTTACATTCGTTGATCGATTTTCTGTTATTCTTACACTTCTTGTCCGTACCTCCTCACGTCAAGATGCCGCCGCAACTTGATCTTTCCGATCCTCGGCTGCTGGTCGTTCCCCCGCGAATAAACCTTCGTCGAGCCGCCTCTTACAACCTTCACGAGCGCGCTCAGGGCCAGGATTCTGCTTCCTCATCGTCTAGTCAGCCACCTCTCAGCAGCCTCCTCTGGTCTCCGCCTCCCTCGCCCAGTCTGCCATCACTCGTCCCTCGACGCAAACGGGCCTCTTCAAATCCTTTCTCCCGTCATCCGAGACGGATTGTCCGATTTCTTCTCTACCTGTGCTTATTCTCGGGCCTTGGATACGTGCTTGTCCGATTATTCGGCAATAATGTCAGCTCACTTTCCCTCTTCGAACAAGAGTACAATATGGTTGCCCAGGATGACTTGCCCGACTTTCCCACTCCCATTGTCATCGATGACAACCGAGGCCGCTCAAAGTGGACTGTTTCGATCCCCAGAAACTACCGTTTTCCCCTTTCCATGGAGGATTACTCGGAAATGATGGGACACTGTCGCGAGGCTGCCGTTCGCCAGACCTCTGACTCGGGGCCTTCTACCAGCCAAGCTCCATTAAGGAAGCATGCATCCAATCGCTTTGTTGACGTTGCCGAGGCGGAAAAAACGCATCTCCTACCCTCATCAGACGTTTTACCTTCCAAGCGCTCGCGAAGTGGAAGCTTCGTTGGCCTAGATGGCGAGTTCGACCATCTCCCCGTCTGCCAGAACTCCATCACATACGTCCTCGAAAGCACAAACGCTGGTATTGGCCATGCTCTCATGTCCATGTGGACCTCGTACGGCATTGCCAAGGAACTTGGAAAATCCTTCTTCATAGATGACTCCCGATGGGCTTACGGCTCATACACCGACATCTTCCAAGCACCTCCTATGCCCAAATGCCAGCCACCGCCGCGACATCACATTCTGCCTTGTCCGGCCGAGGCCCGACACTTGGTTATCTCCAACACCAATGCCAAGGAGATTCTGCCCAAATTACTCACCCATATCGAGTCTGGCCGCAAGATCAGTGAGACACAGCAGCTCTTCAACTTGGCTAGGGCCGGCTACTCGGCCCTGTTCAAGCTAAACAAGGCCGACGAAGCTTATACCGAGAAGCGCATTCGTGACATTCAGACCAAGGCCAAGGCTGATTCTACATCGTCTTATGACGCCCCTATTGTTGGCCTGCACATTCGTCATGGTGACAGACACCCGCTAGAGTTCCAATACAAGGATACTCACATTCCGGCCGGGGTCTACCTGAGCAAGGTGCACCATCTCATTGACGAATACTACAACAAGACTGCTGGCATCAACTACAAAGGTGCTCGTGACTCCATCACCATGCTTGCGTCTGACGACCCTCACACATACCAAGAGGACGAACTGTCTAGTCTCTTACCCGCACAGGATCGAATTCAGCTGGCTTCCAAGGATAACATCGAGGACGCAACAAACGATCCGCGCGTGCTGCACCATTTCGTCGAAGATACTTTTGGCTGGGAGGGCGGTTTCTTTGCTCCCATCTTCTGGCACTTGGGCTCCGAGTCCAAGGACAATTCTGCCAATGCACCAGCAGCCACTCCCTATTTATCCGAAAACAGAGCTGTCTCTAGATTGAGGCCCTCTCAGCAGACCCTCAAACTCCGCAGCCTTCTCGGCCGCGCGTATATGATGGACCTTGCCATGCTTTCCGGAGCTGGCGACAAGGTCGTCTGCGCAGTCAGTGCCATGGGATGTAGAATTCTCGGAGTCATGATGGGATGGGATGGTATCGAGGCCGGCACATGGATCAATGTGGACGGCAACTATGGGTGGCGAGGCCTTGACCTCCAATGATACAGCATCCATTTCTGTTTCCTTCTTGTTGAGCATTACATGGCGTTTTGGCATTTACATATATCAATAGTTGCATTGCGTGCACATTTTTAAGGGCTGGTAAAACTGGCATTGGCCAGAGGGCCTAGATAGATACCTATCAAATGGCCTTGAGATTTATACTACTGGCTCAGCCATGCCAAGAACACAATACAAGCATTTTTCGAAAGATCAATTTTTGCGTCCTGAGATATTTTCAGCTCATTTCAATAAAACTTAAACTGTTCGACTCGTTTAAGATATATCTAAGAATTCTATTCTCTCGGCTTGATGTTGTACACGCGGGCGCGGTGCGTCGATGCAGCCCCACTTTCAAGCAACTGCATCGCAACTCTCTACCTATTTTCTGACTTCCATCTTCCATCAACCAAACCAACATTCATAAAATGGCCGACGCGGGACCAGGCACGCCCGCAGGGCCCCCCAAACCGCGCCTCAAGATTAACGTCAACCGATCCACTTCTTTCATCACCGACACACCGCCGTCAGCTGCAGCGGCGACTCCTGGCGAGGGCGGCGGCTCGCGCAAGGTGAAGCTCAAGCTCAGCGGCTCGACTCCCGCCACGCCGGGCATCGACCACGCGACCCCCATCAAGACCAAAGCGGGACGGCAGTCGAAGCCGACTCAGAAGCTCGTGGAAAGCAAGAAGCGACAGCGCGACGAAGATGACGACGACGACGCGCCGCTAGCGGCCTCGGCGCCGCCTGCGACCAAAATCAAGATTCGACAAGCCAAGGCCGCGGCGGCCGCCGGTGGGGGCGCGCACACGCAGCTAGTATTAAAGGCGCGTGGGCGGCCGCCGGTGCACCCTCCGGGCGATGGGTACGACTCGGAGGCGAGCGACCGCGAACTGGACCCAGCGATTGAAGAGCAGTTTATACTGCGGATGGTGCCGGGCGAGCACAGCGACTACGTACGAGCAATGATGGAGGCGGGCAAGGTGGGCGTGAGCCGGCAGCAGGGGGGGGCGCAGATTTCGCTGAAATTCTTTGACGAGGAGTCGCGGCGCGCGGTGGTGACGGTCAAGGGGCAGATGTTTGCAGCGGTCATGGTGGATCTGCCGACGATTACGGAATCAATGAAGACGTGGGACAAGAAGAGCTTTCTCAAGTCGGCGGACGTGTGCCAGATGCTGCTCGTGTTTCAGATGGTCAAGACAGAGGAGGAGGCGAAGAAGGCGACGCTGCCGGGCGTGGTGGACGCGGGCAGCTTCAAGTGGCCGCACGGGCTGACGCCGCCGATGCACGACTGCGTGAACAGGAGGTTCGCCAAGACGATTAGCAGAAAGGAGATTGAAGATAAGGAGCAAGAGGTGGAGAGGCTGCTGGGCGAGGACGCGATGGCGGACCGCACGGCGTGGGAGTGGGTGGACGAGGGCAACAACGCGGATGGTGGTGCGGGCGGTGCGGACGAAGAGGAGGAGGATGCAGAGGGCGAAGACGCAGAAGGCGAGCTGGATGACTCGATGGGCTACTTTGGCGCCGAGGACGCGGACGGCGACTTGGATCTCGAGGCCGACTTGGAAGCCGCGTTTGCGGATGACATGGTGGCGGCGACGACGACGGCGGAGACGCCCGCCACAGGCGTGGAGGACCTCGGCACGCCGCTCATGACGACGCAGGGCAACACGCCCGCCGTGCATCCGTCTATTGAAATGGACGAATCCGAAGAAGACGAGTCGGACGAGGATGACGACGACGACGACGACGACGACGAGGATGACGAGGACATGGACGAGGATGAGCGCGCGGCGAGAGACGAGGCGCAAGGCGTCAGGGACTTTATCAATGATCTCCGGAAACAGCTCGCGCATCGCCGCGCGGACCTGGAAAAGACGCAAAACAAGATTCTCCGCCAGAGGTTGGAGAGTCAGATTAAGCAGCTGCGGTCAGAGATTGAGTTGAAAATGTCGTCGATTGGTATGGAGGTGGATGATTAAAGGATAAAAGAGGTGGACTTTTTTTTTTTTTTTTCTTCTTCTTCTGTTCTTCTCTCTCTTTCTCTCTCTCTCTCTCTCTATGGGAAATCGTTTTCGGCGTTTTTTTTTTTGGCTGTCGCGATTCTTTTTCTTGCAATTTTTTTCACTCAAATATTGAAATTGCGCGAAAGCCAAGCCGGCTTCAGGCGTTGTACATGTATAATTCACGGCGGCGTTTCGGAGGGGTTGATGCGTACTTTTTGGAATCAAGCGTTTTCTTCTTCTTCTTCTTCTTCTTCTTCTTCTTTCAAGTCCTTTTTTAGTCTGTTTGCCCTGTATAGATGGATATCGTGTATAAATGGGCTTTTGAACTGCGAAATGGTGCAAAAACAAAATGTCTAGAATATAAAATCCCACCACCTCTTCCGTCTCCGTCTCCGTCATCTCGTCGCAAATCCTCCTTTTACATCCGTCCATGACACAACAAACTTCCTGTACTCGTCGTCCATCAGCATCCAACCACGACCCGTCTTGATGCCCCCCCTTTACCCCCTCAACGCCTCCTCCACATCCGTCGTGTCCCGCAGGAGCACGTCCTCGACCACGGCCTCCACGTCGGCCCAGAGCACCAGCCGGCACAGGTCGTCGAGGCTGCGCGGCCGCAGCGCGCGGCCCGGCGAGCGCGCCTGCACCCGGCGCTGCACGGCGCGCTGCAGGAACACGGCCAGGGGCGCGTCGCGCTTGGACTGCTGCCGGAGGTAGGCGGCGCAAAAGGCGCCGTCGGAGAGGCGCGTCGTCTTGTGGTCGCGGTGCCAGCGGCGGGTTGACCGGAGGGCGTCTTGGATGCGCGCGTGTATCGACTGCTTCGACGCTGAACGCGGCTGCTGCTGCTTCTGCTGCTGGTTGGTTTTTCGCCGAGTATTCGGATCTGGAGTCATCGTCAGCGTCTTGAAACAACCCCCCCAACATGATGTGATGGGATGAAGAAAAAAAAGGGTAAGGCGCACCGCTGTCTTGCGTGTCCACGCTGCTCTGGCTCAGCGCGGCTTGCATTTGCTCCGCCGACGGCATCTCGCTCAGCGCCGTCCTCAGACCTTTGACCATTTCCTTGACACCCGCCATCTCGCCGCGCATCTCCTCGGCCAGGCGCCGCGCCTCGCCGCGGCACGCCTCGTCGGCGAGTCCACGGGCGGCATCATCGCGGTCGCCCGCGGCGGCCAGGTGCGCCTTGACGGCGAGAATCTCCTTCCACAGGTCCTGCAGGCGGGTCTCGTGCTGCGCGCGAAAGGCGGCGTCGCGGGCCGTCGCCTGCACGAGGGTGCGCAGGTCACGCTCCAGACGGTCGGCCTGCTTGCCGACGGAGCGCAGGTTCATCTCGAGTGTCATCTTGGCTAGGGCGTCGGCCTGCGCGGCGAGGCGCGAGGCGGCGGTGGTGGAGGTGGGCGGCGCGGCATCGGTGCTGGTGGATTTGGGAGCGGTGATGGTGCTGCTGCGATGCACGGCGATGAGAGAGGAAGAGGAGGAGGAGGAGGCAGTTGCGGCGGCGGCGGCGGCGGCGGCGTGGCTGCGGGTGACGCGATAGGTTGAGGCGGGCGGTACGGATCGAGGTCTAGTGGACATGGTGTCCGGATTGGATGGATGGCATTGAAGGTGAGGAGGAGAGGGATGAGAAGAACGATGATATTGTTTCTAGTACGAGGCGTGAATGGGCCGTTTGTCGTTTGTCGTTTGCCGGTTCCTTCCTGAGCTGTCGTCTGCCAGCCGACAGAACAAAAACGGCCCTTTTTGCCAACTCACAGTCCCCCCTCCAGCACGCTCCAACGCGATATCCCTTTTCAGATACATCAAAGTGATATCACGTCAAAGCTTTCCTTGCCCCAGCCCTCTACTTTCGCTGCCCGACCACCCACGACAGGAAAAAGTCAACGTCCTTGGGCACCATGTCCGGCGTGGCCAGCGCCTGCACAAACTCGGGCAGCACGCCCCGCGCGTCCGACGCCGTGCCCATGACCCATTCGATCCGCTTCGTTCCGTCCTCTCCCGTCGATAGCTCCCGAACACGCTCGACGCTCGTATACGCGCCCGTCACCGTACCGCCGCCGCCGCCGCCGCCCGCGTTGGCCGCGTCCGGCCCTCCCGCGTAAAACACCTGCACCACGACAAACTCGCGGCGGCCCGCCACGGCCGCCGTCGCCTGCAGCACGGGGAACACGCGCCGCTTCAGCGGAAACGGCAGCCGGTGCACCGACTCCTCGACCTTCAGCGTCCAGTCGACCCACGTCGCGCCGGCGTGCCGAATCTCGACGCCGCCGCAGTCCCACTGCGTACGCAGCGTCGTCGACTCGACCGACGCGGTAAAGGCCTTTTCGGACGCGGCGTGCTGCTGCTTGAAATGGAGGAGAAACTCGTCCCAGCTGGCTGATTTGGGGGCGGCCGCGTCGGCGTGCACGCTGCGCCGCAGGAACCACGTTTCGGCGGCGACGCCGCTCGGCGGCGGGCGCACCTGCGGCAGCTGGGACTGGTACTCGGCGGCGATGCGGCGCATGGTATCGGCGGGGAGCTTCTTCTCGTAAACGTCGACGGGCGCGTCGGACGAGGCGTACGTGTGCGTCTTGCGGAACTTCCAGGACGAGGGGGGCGACTTGGAGGCAGAAGAAGAAGAAGAAGAAGAAGAAGAAGAAGAGACGGTGGGCACGTCGTCGATAAAGGGCAGCGCCTCGGACAGCAGCCCCGTGAGGAGAGGCGTGAGCTCCGCGCCAGAGGCGGTGGGCGCGGGGAGCTGCGAGGGGTCGATGCCCCAGAGGTGCACGAGGGGACCGAGGTTCTGCGGCATCGTGCTATATTTTGGAATCGTGCAGGAGGAAGAATGGGAATGGGAATGGGCGAAGGGGACGCGGCGTGGTCAGTGTTTCAATGAGCTGTGGTAGCGTCATTGCTGCATTAGCTCCGATGTGACGAGACATAACGGCGAATTAGGCCTGCATATGCTGCAGCAGTGAGACGGATGCGGAATACTACCAAACTACAACTATCCATCGCTCCCTACACTATCCATCTCTTCTCACAATCATCCACGGGTACTGATGGTTCGGTCTTGACATGCCGCGTTTGCATTAATAGCTAAAATGAATTGTGGCATGGCATTATGACTATGATAGCAATGAGCAGTGAAAAGATTTTCGAATCCCTCGCTCTAAATGGCGGCTCTATATAAACGCGGTAAGAGGGGGGGGGGGGGGAATAGAATCTTGGCTTGATGTGATATGCAAGTGATTTAAATGGGTTGTTGGGGTAGTGGTGGTACATGCGAAAACCAAGATGCGGTGCGCAGCGCCGTAGACGAGACAGCAGAGAAGACGATTCCCCCATAACACCGCCTCGGTACCAGATGTGTAATGGTTGCCAAACAGAAAAGAGAAAAAGGAAAAATTACACTCCACATAGCTGGTTTCGATTCGTTTTCTTCTTCATGTCGTTATTGAGGCTTTGCGGTTGCTTTTGCGGCCGCTGCCTCCTTTGGCGGCGGCGGCATTTCGCCTGAAAACAGGGTGTCTTGCCACTCGCCGCACAGCTGCCCAAACGACAAAAATTCTTCGCCCTCAAAGTCCGTAAACGCGCCACCGTACTCGCCGCCTGCCATGGGGTTCTGCGAGTCCTCGACGGGGTACTGCAGCTGGGGCAGCCAGGCGCGGCCGTCCATTTCTGCGGCCGTGAGTTCGTCGCCGGCGCGCGAGGCGAGAGCGTTGGCGCGCAGCAAGCTGGCAACGTAGGGAAAGAACCACATGGCCTTGTACTCGCCGTCAATGAACTCCTTGCCGCCCGTGCAGTGCCAGAGGCCATAGATGTGACGCGTCACGTAATTGACACCCAGGCTGGCAGAGCGGAGCCACTCGCTCGCGGGTAGCCGGCTGCGGCTGTGGCTGGAGGTGGCGGTGGCTTCGCGTCGGCTCCGGTGCGGCACCGCTTCTTCTCCTTCTGAGACAGATCGGCGAGCGGCCGACGATGGCTTAACGGCCGCCTCGTACACCCTGGTCAAGGCCGCGTACACCGCGGCGGGCATCGAAATTGAATAAGGCACAAACGACGTGCCCTGTCCATACATGTCTACATCCATCCGTGCCGTGTAGCCGGGCTGGTCAAACTTCATGTGCCCAAAGTACCGATCGTAGCCCGCTTTGGTCTGGAAAAGCGCCGACTCGTACTCGATGCTAATGTGGAATTCCGTCGGCTCGCCTTGGAACGCCAGCGGATCTGGCAGCTTGAACTTGTCGCTCCCCTCGAGCTTCGCGGCGGCCTTGGCGTCGATGTCGCTGCGGAGCGCCAGCACCTCCTTGGAGCGGTGGTATTCCTGCCGGCCCCAGACGTTGGCCAGATAATACTGGTCCGACTCGCTGTTTTCGAAATTGGTATCGTAGGTCCGCGAAATCTCGGCCATGGTGACGTTGATGTACGTGCGTAAATCGCCCACGGGTCCGATGACAGTGCCAGAGTTTAGCCACTTAGGGTCATTGGTGGCCATGCCGCCGTCGCCCTGGTTCGGGCCAAACGTGTGCGCATCAAGATGCGAAGCAGGGACGGCCCAGCACCGCGGCGCGGACCAGTCTATCGGCCAGCAGATCTTGTCCGGGCCCCAGAAGATGGTGTTGCGAAAGCCTTTGTCGTGCAGCGCGCTGACGGACATGTTGAAGCGTTCGGCGAGTCGGGCGTCCGAGTCTCTCTGAATCGTAAAGTAGCGCTCAATCATAATCTCAACAGGGAGCTGCATAATAATGTCGTAGCCGTCCACAATGAGCACTAGATCGTCGTCGTCGTCCGCTGACAAATTTTGAAGGTATTGCTGAATGGCGCGCAGCTTGGCCAGATGCGTCTCGGCGGCGTCCATCTCGCCCTTGCCTTTCCAGCCAAGAAGCAGGGCCGCTGGGTATCTGTTGACAGCTGCAGAAATGATGTTGTAGCATAATTTGATATTTGGAGAGCTTGCGGGTACGAGATAGTGAAATGAAGATACTCGAGATTTTGGCGTTGGCTCCGGCGACGTCGTTGGCCTGCTGGTGATGATTCTGCTGAAACGGCCCTATCAAACTTGTTAGTCCGGTAGTTCGCCTGGTATTCACTCCTTCACCAGTCGAAATTCAGAATGCGTACCGGTTTCAAGGATTCATCAACTGCAAGAAGTGTAAAGACGAAAAGAAACAAAAGCGCAGGGAGCAATAGTGCACGCCGTTTCCCTGAAAAGACGGCCATGCTGGGCATTGTGATTGCTTTCCGCCAAAATGAAAACAAAAAAAAAAGAGTGTGTCAAAAAGCGAATGGTTTGCTATCCGTAAAAATTAGAGGAATGAACAAAGTAAAAGGATGTCGATCCAGCAACTAATGGGTAGTTACTCTGACACGTCGCGGGGTGCTTAGAGCGAGTCAAGCCAAGGTGCGACTCGCTGCGTGTGCGTATCAGGGCTTTTCACGCCAGCGAAAGAAGCGGGAGATTAATCGCAATCATGGCGGGAATGCTAATAAATGGCAGGATTGACGGCCCAAGCTACTCAACTCTCCTATCTGCTTGCTTGTTCCCGCCGACCAAGCATGTTCTGCTGGGGCGTGTGAGAAGGTGTGGACCTAGAGGCAAGCCACGCAGAAACGGGGCCGCCGGTTTCCTGCTGATTACCAGTACTGCAACTGGAAGGACTTGGAATATCCGAAGGCACATTGGCACAAGCCCACAAGTAAATGTTGAAACTGTTGGTACCGAGTACAGAGTTCTGCGTGGCGCACACCCACACTTTTGGGTTGACCTTTAGCGTCCAGCAGTTGCTCGTAAATATCCGTACAACTGGCTGGCGTTGCCACTTCTGTACGGACGCACGTATTGCTGTTGTGGCCCAGTAATAAACAGACTCTCCCGTCCGTCGCTCGAGGTCCAGCTGGGTTCGACCAGAAACCCCAGTATTGCCACTGACCCCATGGTTGTATTCTTTGACCAAGAAGTTTATCGACAGAGTCTAAATGTTTCTGGGGGTTCGAGTCAGTCCCTTCAAGTTACCATGATTGCCTTCTGAGCGTTCCTGTGTATTGAGTTTCAAGAGTTGCAACCGTGCGGGTAGCAAGGGCTTGAACGCATGGAGTCTCCCCAACTGCTTTTGGCTCATGCACACAAACTACTGGTAGGCCAAGCGATTAGTGGTGGAACTAGCATGGCCAACGGGAAACCGCCGAGAAGCCAAGAAGGGCTAAACTTGTGATTTATCAGTTGCATACGGAACGTCATGAATTCATGTACCAGCATGCTTGCTTACCCAAATCGCAGCGTGCATGCATTGAAGAGCTGCGCCTCACGGGCGGGAATAGCAGCGGTGCACGTTGTGACTGCTATCGCCCACGGGAGGACCGTAACACAGATGCATGCCAAGAATTCTTGGCGCTGGGTCCGTTGCAGCCAGAATAAGCTCCAGGGCGGCCAATTTGTCAACGGCTTCGCTTGGGCAGCCTTGGCGGCGACTTGTTGCAACTGGGATTACACTAATGGCTACGCGTAATGCGACGGCCAACTGTCAGGCCGTCTTCTTGGCGAGGCGTCTCATTTCGAGTCTCCCAAGTTACGGTTGCGCCGCAGGTCATCGGCGCGAAGGCAACGGACGATCTCGCAAAAGCATCTCAAGTATGCATAAATTAGCAGTCCGATGGCTCCAGCTCACGTGTGGTTTGTCTATTAGTAACCAGGCAGAAAGCCAGGTATCAAGGTCTGAAGACCACGCTTGACAGGGTGGCACAAGAGCAGCGATACCAGGCCAGGAAAGAGCACGCGATATGGAGATGGGGGCGGAATCAGAGCGGATGCCATGGCTTCCGACAATCCCGGATGGGGATAAGGAATGATATTTAGCGTCGGCGGTAAGGGAACAATGGTACGACTGGCGACCATGGCACTTGGGCAAGAGGAGCAGGGGAACATTGGAATTGCGCCCCCAGATTGTCTGAGAAGTGTGCCATGATCCTGGTACGATTCGTGCCCATTCATGTGCTTGAATTTCACCATGTGTGGCAGTCGTCTGTGGTGGCCAGGGGCGCGGCTAGCGTTGGCCAAACTGTCTTGCCGTTGGGCGGCTGCAATGAACCCAAGTACAACAGAAATTCAAAAGGGCCAAGCGGCGAGAAACCGGGGACATCCTGGTCATTGTTCATAAAAGAATTCATCGAGAAAACAACACAAAGCCCGTGTGTCTTGGATTTCTCGGGGGCAGCGTCTGCCGAGGTCAAGTATGAAACGATGGCCTAATGCGCAACCAGATTGAATCGCGTCGGCCCTGCGTGCTGATGAGTGCAAAGAGACTGTCGCACTTTGCATAGGTAGAGCTAATGCATGTATGAGTCGTTTGACGCTACATTCTTCTCGAAAAGGCTCGGCGCCAGGATAATTGTCGGCGCTGATTGGCGATGCTGGGGAAGGGTAATTTGGCAGCTTAAACTTTGTTTTCCGCCGTATTCCGTTGCCAGCTCCAAGAAGCAATTACCGACTTGACAGGGTGCATCGCGAGCGTACAGTCATGACCAAGGAAGATATGAATCACGGGTTTAAGGTATCGTGTCTGCAGTAGGGGCGGTTTTGATGCTGGATATGTGCGTATTCATATTCATTGGTGTCTTGTTGGGGGTTCAAGACAGCTGATGGAGTCGGCAGGTAGCCGAGAAGCTGAGGCCCTAACGTCACGGCCGAGTACGAGCTGAGCTGACGTCTTGCCGGATGTGCCTGCCGGATGCTGTGGTGGCTTGAATAGTTAGATGCAGGGAATAAGAGATTTTCAAGTTCGGACATTGTCAAACAGAGACCGGCGCCGGGTCGGCAACCACGGGCTAGCAAGTGGCAGCTGGGCAACTGTGGCGTTGGAGAGCCGACGCAACAAAGCGCGGGTTGCGTGGGCACCAGCGATTAGCGTGATAGAGGGCGGGAGAAAAGGGGGAATTGGGTTGAGTGTTGAGGAACGAAGAAGATGGAGCCTATCAGGAGAAAGATGAGCAAGATAATAAAGCTGCAATGAATGAAGGGATGTCGTTGCCAGGAAAGAGTAGTAGTGGAGATGCTGGGCGATGGCGTTTGAAAACTGATACGGATGCCAAGAGGAAGAATTTGAAAGTCCGTCACAGTCAAGCAGTTCCAGCTGGCTTTCCAGTTCGCGGTTCCACTTGGCAGTTGCCAGCTCCAGCTGCCAACGGCCGTGGCCTTGAGCAAACAAAAAGGCCGTCAGTAGCTGGAGTGTTGATGATTGGGTGGCTGGAGTGTTGTGTTGTGTTGTGGGATGTGTACTCGAGTACCAAGTACAGATTAGCAAAACATTATCTGCAGTGACGTACATATCAGAAAAGGGCCGCGTACCTTGCAGGCTAGAAACAAGCTAAATAATAAAAAGCATGGCTTCAAAATGACAGTGAAAAGGCTTGGGTATTGAGCACACACTCTTGTTTTGTTGCCACATTGCCACACAGCAGTGTACTTTGAACAAAGCAGCCCCAAACTATCCGTAGGTACCAAGGCTGGTGCCAATGGCCAAGGGCTTGGTAGCGTAATCAATGTCAAGTCCTAAAATTGGCTTCTAGACCTGACAAGGAATGCGACTATTATTTATGCTGCTCGCTAAATCTGTTGTTGCCAAGATGTATGCGAAATCAGAATTATTAAATTACTGGGTATATTCGACTTGGCCGAGACGCTGTTTGATAGGGGTACCCCTTTGGGAGGGTGTTTGCCGTTCCTGCGTGTTTGCCGTTCCTGCGTGTTGGGTTGTAGGTACCTACCTCGCATTTCCAGGCACTATGTCCGCTGACGAGGCGGTATTTGACAGCCCCACGGCTGGGAAACATTCACTGAGAATGTCATCAGAGGGACAACCAAGTTACCTTGCTAGGTCCAGGTACTCCCGCAAATCCTGTCCTGCACCATGTCTGCACTCACTGTAGACCTGTAGACAACTCACCTTCGAGCCACCACCACAAAATAGCTAGTTACTATTTATTTATTACACCTGTTGTTATGCTGCTCTCTGTCATGCCTGCTCTCTGTCATGCCTGCTCTCTGTCATGCCTGCTCTCTGTCATGCCTGCTCTCTGTCATGCCCACCTACCCCTTGATGCCGTTTATTTGATGCATGTCTTTACAATCTGTCTTTTTCTGGCTCTATGTTAATCTGTCTTGGCCTATTTTAATCTGTCCTGGCCTATGTTAATCTGTCCTGGAGCCACTCAGACTTTTCTACTTGTGACCCTCGATGGTACGTCGTTTCGACTTCTTTCCTCCACTACCGCACACTTGCTCTCCCCAGTCTCATCAGCCTCGCGGCTCCCCACCAACGACCACGACCACGGTCACGACCACGATCACCGATACTCAGACCAATTTGTCTTGTTGTCTCTGACTCGGCACTTTTTTTTTAACCATCACATATCTCCTTGTCTTTGCCCGCACTCAAGCTCCCAACTACCTCTACTCTCTCACGTATCAGCTATTCCCACTACCGAAACTTACCTGTGCCACTTGCCAAGCCTCCCCTCCCCCCGCCTCCTACAACCCTCCTACAACGCAAAGGCCATCTCTTCGCCCACCCCTCCGTCGCCGCTTCCAACTTCACCACTTATTACCACATCATCCAAATTCAACCATCTTTTTGGCATTGATTTTTGTCTTCTTGGCTCGGGCTCTTCTCCGCCTATTCCTTTCATTCTAAATCACACCATCAGCATTATATCCACCACGCTCTTTTGGTCCCATTTGCATGCAACAACCACCGCACCACATGTTCCCCCGTTTAATCCTGCCTCGTCCCACCAACCAAGCTCCCCAACATCGACCTCAATTGAACCTGCGCCACGATTTCTTCCGTTTATAGATCGTCACGCTCATTATTAACCTCAGACGCGTCTGGTTTAACTTTGCGCCACCGGCCAGGCTACACATCACCCTTGAATCTGATCTTGTCAAGCCCACGCCGGCTACCACGACTTTCTGTCCTGTGCGCCTCCGTCTTTGACGCGCAACACTAACAGCAAACTCAAAATCTTTTGCGCGCCTATTCCAACAACTCAGTCCGTGACTCCCATTTTGTTCCCGCTCAGCGCGCCAAAGATGTCTTCGCAATCCCCAGAACCTTCGCCGCCCCTACTCAAAGAGAGTCCGAGCCTTGCATCACCAAACGACGCTGCCGTCGACATGGAAGCCAACCTCGACCGCTCAGAGGCTGCTTCCCAGTCTAATCTCGACCATGAATATTCAATCCCATCAGCCGTCAAGTTCACATGGCTAGGCACCTACTTTCTGCTGTCATTGCTACTCACCATCTATAACAAACTAGTTCTCGGTGTGGTACGTGATGCGCCATCCTTCTTCGACCTTGATCAACTGCTAAGTCTTGCTCTATAGTTCAAATTCCCCTGGCTTTTGACCTTTCTTCACGCCTCAATTTCCGCTCTCGGTACCTACGGCATGATGCACAGGGGCTATTTCAAACTCTCTCGACTGGGACGTCGTGAGAACCTCGCCCTCGTCGCCTTTAGCGCCCTCTTTACTGTCAACATTGCCTTGTCCAACCTATCACTTGCCATGGTTTCCGTTCCCTTTTACCAGACCATGCGCATGCTTTGCCCCATCTTTACCCTTCTCATTTTCCGTGCCTGGTACGGCCGTACCTACAGCACCCTCACCTACCTATCCTTGGTTCCGTTGATAGTTGGCGCCGCCATGACCACGGCAGGCGAGATGAAGTTTACAGATGCCGGTTTCCTGCTGACAATTCTCGGTGTCATTTTTGCCGCCCTCAAGGTCAGTTCTGGCCTCTTGCTTTGCCCGGTTTCATGCTGACTTTTTCCCAGACTATTGTCACGAATCGCTTCATGACGGGGTCCCTCGCTCTTCCGCCTGTCGAATTCCTTTTTCGAATGTCTCCCATGGCTGCTGCGCAAGCACTAGCCTTTGCATTTGCGACTGGCGAGGTAGATGGCTTCCGTCAGGCCCTAGCCAACTCGGAAATGTCGAGCATTGCCACCTTTGCGTCTCTGCTAGGCAATGGTTGCCTCGCTTTTCTGCTCAACATTTCGTCTTTCAATACCAATAAGCTCGCCGGCGCATTAACAATGACTGTCTGCGGTAACCTCAAGCAATGCTTGACCGTTCTTCTCGGCATCTTCATCTTCAATGTCGACGTTGACCTGCTCAAGGGCACCGGTATGGCTATTACGATGCTCGGCGCCGCTATATACAGCAAAGCAGAACTCGACAATAAGAAACGGCAGCAGACTGGCTACAAACAGATTCCCCAATAATTTATTTGGACCGAATTGTGGCCCCATTACCTTTTTTCCCCATATGCAGAGACCGCAAACCGCAGTCTGGTTGGCCATTATTTGGCATGCTGCTCCCAATATCAATCATGTTGGTAGCCAATCCAGACTTGTGATACTCGAGACGGAGCTGGAGAAAATGTGGCCTTGTCACATCCTCGGCGGGCCAAGCAGGTCTCGACCCTTGACACCAGTCATGGCATTTGTTACTACATTGGCGTTGCAAAATCGGGCACTACATCATTTTCTAGTCTTTTTTTTTTCGTCCTTGTCTTTGAGTAGTGCATATACGGGTACAGAGTATCACGTTGTAGTTGTAGTTTGGCACTGGGAACAAATTTCATAGACGCATTATGCATAGCTTGCATGAGCATAGAATATACCGCCTGAATACTACATTGGCTCTTACTCGAGCCTTGTTGTTGAACAAAACTTGAAGAAGATGAAGAAGTCGATTCCTATACTATTCTGATTCCCAAACAGTAGCCGGACATTGAAACGAGCAGCAAATATCTATATATATATAAAGGAGATAAGGGAAAGAAAAAGACGCCGCTCGCTATGCTAAAAAAAGGTTATTGCGACGCGAGGTCGCACGATACAGAGAGGGGGGGGAGATGATGGCTTGTTTCCTCGAAGAAAGTGGCAGCGATATATCATCATTGTGTCAATTGGAATCAGAGTATTGTAAATCTCACATCCTTTCATTTAACGCCGAGTTCTTACTTGAGCTCGTCGACCTTTATGCCCTCTGACACGGGCAGCGTCCCAACCTCATCCTGCAGCGTGCGTATGCTGCTCTTGACATCCTCCAGCGTCACGTTACCGTGCAACCCGAGCGTGCGTGCGAGTTCCTCGAGCGGGCTCGGTATTTCCGCTAGCTGTTGTTGCTGCTGCTGCCGTTCCACGGGCGTCACGGGTCCAACGCGCAGCTGCACCGAGGACGACGACAACGGCGACGGGTTGGCCCAGGAGACGAGCGCGGGCGTCAATTTGCTGCGCTCGAGCATGGCGAAGCGTAGGCCGACCTCGGTGACGGTGACGAGGATGCTGACGATGATAAGGATAATGACGATCCATGTGATGGCGCTCATCTTGGCATCGTTGACCGAGTCGGAGAGAATCTCGGCGAGGTCAAGGAAGACACGACAGCGCTCGTTGAGTACCTTAATGCGGGGGTCGATCTCGAGGTACTCGCGGATGGCGGCGTAGAGCGGGTGCAGTGTTGGCTCCGAGTCCCAGAAGAAGTTGGGGACATCGAGGATGTTGGAAGCTAGGTGCGCAGTCAGTTTCGGGGTTTCATCGAAATTACGACACTTGACGGTGGCTGGAGGGGGAAGGAGGGGACAACGTACAAAGATTAATATCCACGCGGCTCTTGAACAACCGTCCGAGAATCTTGACAATCTCCGTCCTCGTCATGTTGAGCTCGCCCGTCAGCGCCAGCGTCTTGGGCACGTCCTGCGCGTCGAGCATCGTCTCGCCCAGGCGCTCCTCAAACAGGCACAGCTTGGTGCTCTGCGCAATCGCGTGGCTGATGGTCAGCTTGATCATGTGGTCGGACCGCGGCACCAGCGTAATCATGTCGTTGAAGATGCGCGGGCGCTTTACGTCGGCGCTGTACTCAAAGTGAAACTCTTCCGTCTCGAAATCGTGCTGCTCGAGCGGTCGCGTCAGCAGGCTGACGCCGTCTTCGGCGGCGTCGGCAAATGTCAGGTCCGCAAGAATGTCCTTTTCCTGGTATTCGGAAAAGTTCCAAAAGACGACGACGCCGTATGAAAAGACAAACAACTCGGCAAAGTTCTTGGCGCTGGGCCCGCCGAGGCGGTTGATGGGCGGCGGAGAGCCGTGGAAGCTGTGGTGCATGTTGGCGGTTTCGTCGTCGGGGGACTCGTCGCGCGTGCCGGGGCGCATGTGGCTGGGCTGCTCCGGACTCTCCGGTGTGGTGTAGGCATCGTCTTCAAAGTAGCCTTCGTGGTGGTCTCGCTGCTCGGTCCGCTCAATCTCCAGATCCAGAACCGTTTTGCCGGTGCCGGGGGTCTTGAGGATGGGCCGGCCACGGACACGATAGCCGTCATTTCCGTTCATCAGCGGCAGCGCGTAGATGACGTACAAGCAGTCGTCGTAGAGCTTCGTTTTTGCCTCGTGCTTATCCTTTAGAAATTCGGCTGTGGCTTTGATTTTGAACGCCTGCGCGGTGCAGTACGCCGTCAGCCGGCTGACCTTGTCCTTGCGCTGCATCTTGGGCAACCGCTCGGCGTAGCTCTTGCCGCGGATGCCGCCGCGCTTGCGCAGCACATCGAGCTCCTCGTCGCGCAGCGGACCATCGTCTTCGGCCTGTAGCTTGCGCGCGAGCACCGAGTCGCTCTCAATCTCGTCCTCGACCTCCTGCTGGTCGTCTGTTTCGGGGAGCAGCACCAGCTTCTCGCTAATCTTGGTCGTTCGCGACGGCATGGGTTGGCCGGTGCGCGAGTGCACGTTGGGAAGCCCCCCGGAGACGACTCGTCGTGGATGGACAGGGCCAGCGGCGGCGTGGGGACCGGTCGAGGGCGTTGGAGGGCCGCGAGGTTGGCCTGAGGGGATCTGCGAGCTGAATTGCAGGACGTTGTCGACCGTCATGAACCGCATCGGCACCCGTCCCGGCGACCGGGACAGGGCGTCGGGACGCTGCGGCAGGCGCCGCTGGCTGACCCTCTCGCGGGCTCTCGAATCGGTGACCTGGATTGAAGTCAGTTTTGAGCTGTACATTCTGGGCAATTGTGCGTAGGCACTCATGTCCAGCGAGGTCGCATACCAAGACCGATGGCGCCCGTTGTTTGTTTCCAGAAGACATTGTGCAGAAAATTCTTCAAGCGTCGGACAGCATCAAGGATTGAGGATACATCGACTAGTGAGGTCTACTGGCCGAGATGAAGCTCGATGAGATTATGGCAACCGCTGTCGTAGTGCGACTTCTTTTTAAATAATGGTGGAGTTGACTAGAAGAGGTGGCAGCTTGAAGGTTACCTCATAAGTTGCTAGCGCGAACGAGTTGAATGCAGCGAGCAGCCAGTGATGACTTCAGAAGGTCTCCACATGGGTGCCTTGCATGACGCTACTCAACGTCCGTACCCTGGACGCTACGATAGTTGGAGTGCACTTTTCTTTCTCTTTGCATGCGAGGCAGTCGATCAATGCTGTTCAAAACTTTGCAGTCTTTTTAACAGTGTGTGGTGCTGGCGTACAAGAGAATGGACATCGTTGCCTTATGTGGCACGTAAAGGGTTCAGCCTCTCCCCTTCGAGACTATTGATTTTCAGTTCTGCCTTGCG
Organism: Beauveria brongniartii; assembly: GCA_030782485.1. Lineage (NCBI taxonomy): Eukaryota > Fungi > Ascomycota > Sordariomycetes > Hypocreales > Cordycipitaceae > Beauveria > Beauveria brongniartii. Next base: position 64,017 of record JARJPP010000127.1, read on the forward strand.
CTCCAGCTATTTGACAGAATCACCGACCTCGAACAAAGATCCAAGCTGAGACGCCTTGCTTATAACAGCCAAGGAGCTATTCTTCCAGGCCAAACACTTGAAAGCTTTTTCTGCTCGAGAAGCGCTAACCATTGTCGCAATGTAGAACGCCGTGCCGCCCACAATCAGAAGAGCATGGAGGGTGATGCAGCTCCATTGGACCATGTACACGGTTTCTTGCCGACCGAATTCTCCGACAACTTCTCCCACTTCTGGGAGAGCGTTGCGTATCGCGTCAGTCATGCTCTGTGCCAAAACGTCAAAGCTTTTCCAGAGCTCACGTCGACTTGGATTATATAGTCCTCTCCCCTTCTGCGGCAGACCCCACGACCCATAGTAGGCAATGTTTGCTCTGCCTCTGGGAAATTTACCTGGTTGTAGGCTCACCGTGACCGATCTCGGGCCCATCCGATCCGTCAAGTTGACATTTGTTTGGAACGTTGCTTGAAAACAACTGCTGACACTCTTGACCGTGTCTGCGCCAAAAATGAACGCTTTCGAGGCATTACGAGAGTCTTGTAGCTTCAAGTCTGTCCTTGCAATTCTAGATGTGATGGGATCAAACTCTAAGCTGTTGCTGACATTTTGGGGTAAAGACGGAAAAAGCTCCTTCTCAACAACTTTGTAAGAATCTGGGCTGGGGGCAAGATCCAACTTCCGCGTTGTTTCCATTAGGGTACCGTTGCTGACTTGTGAAGTCACGTCAAGGCCACAGTAATCGCACAGCTACACAAACGGGCGGGGTGACACACGCTTGTTATTACTAAGGTATCATTGGTGCCGATTTGTGATGGCGGATATCTGCACGAGGGTGGTTGAGTGCGCACAAAAAAACCGTCACGCTGTATTTACAATATGGGTTCATAATTAGCTACTCGAGCAGGCGGCATCAGGCCTCAATGTCTCTACCCAACTATCAGTAGTGAGCGAGACATCCTAAATACATACAGTGCTGGACCTGTTCAATACAAAGCTGCCCAACGCCCCGGTATCGCCGCTAGGCCGGTAATAGGAGCTGTGCGTAAAAGCGGATCTCAGTGGGATCAGTAGCCAATGGCAGCGCACATCTCACCCGTTGCTACGCCGTCGCCTGGTTGTTTGTTTACATGCCGCCAACCGCCCTACAAAGCCTCCTAGTCAAAGGTCCAAATGTGCAACAACCCCGCGATGTGGTCCTTGCTCTTCACATTTCACCTCCCCCCCTCCCCTGCCCGGCCCATTCTTGTGGCCTGCCACCTGCTGCTAAGGCTTGCATCTGTGTATTTCTCCAAATAGCTTGTGACGGCATAGCCCAGTGTCACAACCATCCATCATCCTTCCAACATACCTAGACGCCGTGTCGTGCAGCATTTACAGCTTCCGTTTGCTTCCGCCGTCACCGCCCACTCCTCACCAGACCGGGACTTGCTGCTTCGCGCGCCCGCGCGCATGTCTTGGGGTCCATCCTGCTTCCCTGCGACAATTCCTCGATTTGCATTCCAGCGCACCACCAATCCCCAGACCTAGACGCCCAGGAAGATGTACTAGTTGCGCAGGCCAACAACTTAGCGATACATTGTCAATACTTTCGGCCTCGTTGCTCAACTACCCCGAGTGAGCCTGGCTGCCATGTTTCGCCCCCATCCTTTACGGCAGTCGCATACCCTCGAGGTTGTGCCTCCCGACAATAACATTTCTCGCCAACTCTCCACCACCTCATCCTCTGCCTCATCCGGCTACTCCTACGCCTCCGACCAGACTCAAAATACGCAATATTCATCCCTCTCGAGCGGATTCTCGCCCCCCAAGCCAACTACTACAGCATATTCACATAGACGCGGCCAGAGCGATGTCATTGCCCGAGCCCGGCTCTTCGAATCTGGCGACATGAACAGCCCAAGTAGAGATGCGGCCTCAACTCGCCCATCCCTTCGCCAGCTGCCCCAAGGCCCAGTTGCCTCTCCTCCCAGGCCATCGGCGTCGCCAGAGCAGAAGCTGCGCCATCTCCGCGGCCAGAGCGTCGACATATCCAAGCTCTCCATTTCCCAGACTGATGGTCCAGCTTCGCCCGTGTCTCCTCCTCGCATGTCATCTATGCGACCAAACTCGATGCTACTGACTCGATCCGACTCAATGCTCCGTGGAGCTGGAGGCGTTCCCAGCAACAGCGCCCACATTGGCGCCCCAGAGCTCGAGAAGCTTGGCCGCTCCTCCACTACACAGCTGCGCACTCTCTCCAAGCTTGCTCAATCCAATACCACCGATGACTTTTCCATTACGTCGCCCACACAGGAAGTTGTCGGTCTCCGCGGCCGGCGCAAACTGCAGCGCGCAGAGCAGTCAGCTGCTGGCAAAACAACCAAGTCTAATGCGTACGGATGGGAAGGCCGCAACTGGATGGATAAGCAACGTCAGTTCCTGCAAGCCTATGAGTATCTTTGCCATATCGGAGAAGCACGCGAGTGGATCGAGGATATCACCAACAAGACTCTGCCACCCATCGTCGAGCTCGAAGAGGCGCTTCGCGACGGTGTCACGCTCGCCGAGGTCGTCGAAGCGCTCAATCCCGACAGGCACTTTCGCATATTTCGCCACCCGAAGCTTCAATACCGACACTCCGACAATATTGCCATCTTCTTTCGCTACCTGGACGAGGTAGAAGTGCCTGATCTTTTCCGATTCGAACTCATCGATCTTTACGAGAAGAAGAATATCCCCAAAGTCATATATTGCATTCACGCTCTCAGCTGGCTGCTGTTCCGGAAAGGCATAGTAGACTTCCGCATAGGCAATCTGGTTGGCCAGCTTGAGTTTGAGCATCATGAGCTTGAAGCAATGCAGAAGGGACTGGATAAGTTAGGTGTCAGCATGCCAAGCTTTGGCAATATGGGTGCCGATTTTGGCGTCCCCGAGCCCGAGCCACAGGAAACCGAAGAAGAGAGAATCGACCGCGAATTAGCTGAAGAAACCGCCCAAATCACAGACCTGCAAGCGCAAATACGCGGCGCTCTCGCGAGATTGCGTCTCGGAAATGACATGCAAGATCTCTGGGACGGTGAAGGCGCACTCGTCGATCTGCAAGCACGTATTCGCGGCGAATTCACGAGACAAATTATGGGATATAGGCTCCAGATGCGTCGCTCTTCAATCAAGGTTCAAAGTGCTGCACGAGGATTCCTGACCCGACGGCGCATGAAGAATGATGACCGCTGTTGGAAGGCCATCGAACCCGATATTCTCACTCTCCAGAGCATGATTCGGGCAAACAAAGTCCGGGAAGAGGTACGAGATGTAACTTCTATGGTGTCGCAATCCGAAGGAGCTGTTCGGGAGATTCAGGCAATATCTAGAGGCTTCTTCATTCGCAAAGACCTTATCGTACAACAGCGTGAGACAAAACAAGCCTCTGGGGATGTTCTCAACCTTCAGGCGCTTGCACGCGGAGCGCTACGAAGAGGCCAACTGAATACCCAGCGTGATCTCTTGGAGGGCTTTAACGGAGCAACAGCGCAATTACAAGCAGCCGCTAGGGCTGCGCTGACCAGGAATCAGATTTCTCGTGAGCGAGATGCTTTGCAGTCATTCGCATCTCCCTTGACTATGCTCCAAAGCCTGGTCAGAGGAAAGGCAGCGAGAGCTCAGCATATTGGCACACAAATGGAAGTCAAGAAGCACTCATTGGACATTGGCAAGTTTCAGGCCGCCATTCGTGCAGCAGCCGTTCGACGCGAGATCGCAAATCAGCTGGATAGTCTTCACCTTAATGAGCCGGACACCATCGAACTACAATCCCGTATTAGAGGCATGTTTGAGCGGCGAAGTGTCTCTGCTCTTCAACAGAAGCTGGACCGTGAAACTCCGACAGTTGCGAGTTTGCAGAGCCGCATACGCGGATTCAACTACCGCCGACAGCATGAAGCACTCATGAAAGAGCTAGTCTCTCACAATGAGGAGACGGCTGCTTTCCAGGCTATGCTCAAGGCAATGATGGAGCGCGCCCGTGTCGATGACTTGCTGACGGAGCTTTACGAAGGGGAGGATTCCATTGTCGAACTCCAATCCGCCGCCAGAGCATTCCTTGTCCGCGCTCGTTTCGAAGAGAAGAAGCGCTTCTTTGACGAAAATATGCAAAAGGTCATCAAGATCCAGAGTTTTGTTCGCGCCAAGGTGCAAGGCGAGGCATACAAGAGCCTCACTACTGGGAAAAACCCGCCTGTCAATGCCGTCAAGAACTTTGTTCATCTGCTTAACGACAGTGACTTTGATTTCAACGAAGAGGTGGAATTCGAACGCATGCGAAAGACTGTGGTGCAGCAGGTTCGGCAAAACGAAATGTTGGAGCAGTACATTGACCAGCTGGATATCAAGATTGCTCTATTGGTCAAGAACAAAATTACTCTGGATGAGGTCGTCTCGCATCAGCACAACTACGGTGGCGGCTCATCTATGGGAATGCTGGCCAACTCGTCCATTTCTTCGTCCAATCAGTTCGACCTCAAGGCATTGAACAAGGGCTCACGCAAGAAGCTCGAATCATATCAGCAGCTGTTCTTCTGCCTCCAAACTCAACCTCAATATCTGGCTCGTCTCTTCAAGCACCTGCGCGAGCAAGGCACGCCTGATAGCGAAAGCAAGAGAATTGAACTTTTGATCATGGCTATGTTTGGTTATGCACAAAAGCGTCGTGAAGAATACTATCTGCTCAAGCTTATTGCTCGGTCCATCCGCGAGGAGATTGAAGGCAATCGCAGCCTCCAGGAATACTGCCGTGGCACTTTCTTCTGGTCGAAGCTTTTGGCCAACTACACGCGATCTCCAAGAGATCGCAAGTTCTTGCGAGGTCTCCTCGGCCCGCTGGTACGGGACAATATTGTGGAAGACCCGGCCCTGGACTTGGAGAGCGACCCTATGCAAATTTACCGAGCTTCCATAAATAACGAAGAGCTCCGCACTGGTCGCCCAGACGGCAGGCCGCTGGACGTTCCACGCGAAGTTGCGATCCGTGACCCTGAAACCCGCCGACTCTTCATTGATCACCTGCGCGACCTGAGAGAAATCTGCGACCAACTGTTCCTTGCAATGGAAGATCACGTCTTCAAGACGCCTTATGGCCTTCGATTCCTCTGCCGGCAAATGTTCGAATCTCTGCGCCAGCACTTTAACCGCGACTCGCCGGATATCCTTCTTCAGCATGTGACGAGCTGGTACTGGAAATTCTATCTTCAGCCTGCCATTGTTTCGCCCGAGAACGTTGGCGTTATTGAGAAGACGCTGAGTCCTCTTCAAAAACGCAACCTCGGAGAAGTGGCAAAGGTTCTTAGCCAAATCGCTTCAGGCCGACCGTTTGGTGGCGAGAACGTTTACTTGCAGCCTTTGAACGCCTTTGTGGCGGAATCAATTGAGCGCCTCCGTCGCATCATGAGCGAACTTATTTCCGTACCTGATGCTGAGAGCACCTTTGACATTGACGAATTCAACGACCTCTACGCCAAGAACAAACCGACGCTCTACATCAAAATGGCTGACGTTTTTTCCATTCACAACCTCATTGTATCACAGCTTCCATTTTTGTGCCCGACGAGAGACGACGTACTGCGCGAGATTATTCAAGATCTGGGTAGCGCCAAGACGAATGAGAGCGAGATGAGCGCTGCCGGGTCGTCTGATATTCAAATGTTTTTGACACCCAGACTGCACAACGTTGAAGACCCAGATGCAGAAGTCAAGGCATTGTTCATGGAGACGAAGCGCTGTGTGCTGTACATCATTCGTGTACAAACGGGTAACAACCTCCTGGAGATTCTCGTCAAGCCAATCACCGAAGAGGATGACGCAAAATGGGCCTCGTTGCTTCAGGGGGATTTTGCTCCGAGTGGCAGCCACGGTGCATACTCGGAAGCCAACATGGTCGATGTGACGCGCATGTCATACTATGAACTCAAGCGCACAGCGCTCGAAAATGTCATGCGTCTTGAGCAGATGGGCAGAATCTCGAAGCACAACAATTATCAAGACATTCTCAATGCCATTGCCAGCGACATCCGTTCCAAGAGCAGACGCCGAGTCCAAAGGCAACGCGAGCTTGAGGGTGTCAATCTGACGCTGGGCAACCTCCACGAGAAGGCCAATTACCTGGAACAGCAAAGGAAGAGCTACGACGACTACATTGAGCAAGCCATGATGACGCTACAGAACAAGAAGGGGTAAGTGCAAAGCATGCGCTGGACTTTGAAGGGAAGCCGACCACTAACTCGACTTTAGGAAAAAGCGATTCCTGATGCCATTTACCAAGCAGTACAACCACCAGCGCGAGCTAGAACGCAGCGGCAAGGTGCCCAAGTTTGGCAGCTACATGTACAGCGCGCGCGCTCTCTCGGATAAGGGCGTGCTCGTGGCGTGGAAGGGCATGTCGGACTATGACAAGATCAACGTGACCATTTCCTGCGACCAGGTCGGCGTGTTTGTCATTGAGGGCACCCGCGGGCACATTCAGATGCCCGGCGCCAGCGCCGTCGTCAACATTGAAGATTTGCTGCAGGCGCAATTCGAGGCGCACCAGTTCATGCACCTCTTTGAGGGCAACCTCAAGCTCAACGTCAATCTCTTGTTGCACCTGGTGTACAAGAAATTTTACCGCACTCAGTAAATGCGAGTATTGATGACTGAACATCTGGTTTTTTTTTACGATAAAACTGCTTCAATTACATATAATTTTGGCCCCCCTTGCCGTTCCTGCCTTCAATGAAGATGGGCATGGATGCCACGGGGGCAATTGTATAATGGATGGCATTCGCTGGTACACGAACACAAGGCATTGTTTTTCTTTCTTTCAAAGATTATGTTGACATGGCGGAGTTCTTTACATGGAATTTCGTCGCACGCGCTCTTTTTTCTTTTACTTGTTCGATTTAAGTTGTTCTTTTTCTGTGTGTTTATGAAGTCTGGTCGCATGGTGTTATCGAGTGTGTGTGTATTGGCCCGAATATGGACAGAAGCAGCAGGTTTTTACATCTGCTTCAAAAGAGATGGCGCATATTTAGGGGGGAGTAGGCGAATCGGTTGGTACAGGCAACGACGACGACGATGGCAAAGATGTGGAAACGTCGAGGGGCACGGGGGAGGCATGCTAGAGAATTTTGCAAAGGAGATGAATATAAATTACAAACAATTGTATAACATGGTCCTTTTGTTCAAAGATGTTTAGCCCCGATCGACATGTTGTTTGTTTTGGGAGAAATTGTTGTGTTGTGCTCATACTGCCAGTATCGAATAGGGAGGGATGAGCGTACGAAGAAAAACAAGAAATTTTGAATTACAGCTACACTTGCATAAGATTTTGCCACTTGTGTGATACATGATATAGAGTTAAAGTTTGCTGTTGATTTTGGTGGCTCAGCGGACAGTGAGAGCGGTTGCGCCATACCACATGTCAGCACGACAGAGGCTCACTTCCGTAAAAGGTCATTATTTTGGGTACATACTGGGCGATTTGGCGACAATTAGGCTCCTGCGCCCGGGCCGGGACGCAAGGGCATGCGTAAAGTTGCGCTTGCAGTTATGCCCTTGGCCCCTTGATCGCTCTGCACACACGCCGACACACAGGTGACAGGAGTCAGGAATCAGGACGGAGTACGGATTACGGGGCTCCGAGCCAGGATTTGTTTCAAGTCGTCGCCGTGTTAGGGTGCATGTGGCTGTCGGCGGACCAGGGGCTAGCGGATCTCGGATGGCCAAGAGTTGGCGTGCAAGCGCGTGCATCTGGTAAGGTTGGCTTACATGACGAAAGAGTTGGGATTGCGCAATTCTGGCTCTGGAACACGAAATAGGCAACGCCTCGCGGATGCGCCTAATCGTCTGATTTCAGTGGTCTAAGCCCAAATCGCCCCGCCGACTGGCCACTGCCACTAACAAACATTGAAACAAAACAGAAGCCAAGCTGAAGCAAAACATGCGCAGAGACGTGACCATGGGTTGTTGGGGATGAGATGCTTGTCGACGTTGCGGCCGTAAATGTGTCTGACAAAATAGTGCCAAGAAGCCGTCTCATTCTGATGCGAAGTCGGACGGCTCGGAGGCATGTCTGGATATCGGTAACGGGCTGCTAGGAGCCGAAGTCGCGTGCTCAGAGCAAAGGATAACGAAAGAGTTGTCGAAATAGTCTATACAGTGCAGAAATACTGTATAGACTATGTCGGTGTGGTGTTGCAGGTTCGCAGCCCACCAGGCGAGGGCATTCGGGGCCAGAGGGATGGCGGAAGGCGGTGGCAGCCCCCACCGTAATTTCGAAGAACGTTCGCCGAATCTGGGGGCCTGCCTGGCTCGCCTGGGGGCTTGTCAGTGTTCCTTTTCAAAAGAGGCCATGATGAAGAAACGTATCATGATGGGAAAAAAGCCTTGCCTCGAAGCTGACGAGCGCGATATGCGCAACACTGCATCGCTATTGGTTGCCGTCGAATCAACCAGATCGGCCGCTCCTCTCCAACATATCTGGCAATATGGTCATGACCATGGTGCGAGACTACGAGACAAGCATCAATTTGGTCCAACCAACCACAGGAGGCTTGGCGCCGAATCAAGCAACTGCAGTTGGAGCGTGACCCCTTTGGCGGAGGCTGGCATGAGTGATACCCCGGGTTTAGCGCTAAAAAGAGGCGTAAAATGGGGACGTTGTTTGATTTATCTGTGGTTCGTATTTGGCTGCTGACCTTGTTGCCTGCCTGAGTGGCAAGTGGTCACACCGCCGTTCAGGTGTGAGACAAGAACAAGAGGTAACACGACATGTGACCCAGCCCGCGGGTTTCGAGATGGAGGGAGCAGAAGGGATCGTTTTGGCGAAGAAAGTGAGCTGGCTTTTGGGTACAACCATGTTGTTGGATGAATGATCAATTCCAAGCAAACGCGCAGTGTTGCTCAACACTGAACAGGTAGGTTGCCAGTTGCCAGTTGCACAGTCAGCAGTGCAAACAGAGAGAAGTACCAATAAAATTATCTTGCCAGTTGGGCAGGTGCGACCAACTGTGCTGCTCACTCCAGCTTTTACAAATCCAAGCTTCCACATTGAAGATGCATCACCGCCCGTCTGCCTCGAACTCAACCGTTTTGGAATTATCATATTCCTTTTCCCATTTCCTACTATCCATGCAAAAGATGATACCCAGCCTGGCACCACTCGCGACTGAAGAAGTTGGCACCAGAACCGGCCTAGCGTGGGGCCAACAGAGGGCTTCCTCAGTCAAGTCAAACTGCAGACAGTAGTTAGTGCACAGACGGGCAGCACAGTCTGCGCCATTCCAGTGCCAAACAGTGTGGCCCATTGGCTCTTTTGTTCCTCACAGTTGGTCACGGTTAGGCAACGGCTGAAGACGTCGGGCCTTGTCAAGTTTGCGCTAGGGCGAGCGTCTCCTGCGCCATCTGACTGTGACCCCTAGTCTCTATTACACAGTGCATGGTAGTCGCGACATCCCTGGCACAGTGCACGGTATAGCTGCAGACAGTCCGCCACTCCAGCTGCAGCAACTCTTGCTTGCTGCTTGATAAACAAGACGATTCAGAACCCACATGCGCTAATCCAAATTACACAGTCATTTGCTCATCTCTGTCTTGGCTATTTGCATAATGCATATACGCAAACCCTCTCTGACATCCGCCTTGGCGTTGCGCGCCCCGGGTCTGGAGTCCGATCACCGTCCTTCTCTCGAGGATAAATATCACACTTCCCGTCTCCCACCCCAGCCTTATCTTTCCCTCCTGATCTTCAATCTTGATTTTATCAATCAGTAAACCTAGACGCTTGTTCATTCTTTGCTCACATCATTCATCCATTGCCTCATCCATTGCCTCTTCATTGCTTCGCTTTTCCTCCTTTCGCATCTTCCAACCATCCTCTTGTTTGATCAATACTGTGGGCTTGACCGCTGGGCTATTTTGTTGTTCTGTCAATTTGCTGAGAAAGGAAAAGAGACTATTCAGAGGAACTGGATTTTGTACTGTTGGGGAAAAGTAGCTCTTCTACCTACCCTTATTCCAATCACCCAATTCTCTACTGTGCAGCATTGTCTGCCAAAGAAACAGTCGTGCTGTATTGACACAGAAGCTCCAGCGACTGTTGGTCCTCGCATCACCAATCTCACTTGCTTATAAGAGCATAAGCGCCCTGTACCCCTTCAATATCACCACTTCACAACTCGCTATTGGCAAACTCCATCCTACACAATGGCTCCTGATCTCAACTCCATCGTTGACGGAGGCGCCGCCACCACCGGTAGGGGTAAGCCCAACATCATCTACATCATGGCCGACCAACTTGCCGCCCCTCAGCTCAAAATGTACAATCCCGAGTCCCAGATCAAGACACCCAACCTCGACCGCCTGGCGGAGAGCTCCGTTCAGTTCGACTCGGCCTATTGCCCGTCTCCTCTCTGCGCTCCCTCGCGCATGAGTATGATCACTGGCCTTCTTCCCATGAAGATTGGTGCCTACGACAATGCCTCTCAAATCAACTCGGAGATTCCCACCTATGCCCACTACCTGCGAACCAAGGGCTACCACACCGCCCTGGCTGGCAAGATGCACTTTGTTGGCGACCAACTTCACGGCTACGAGACTCGTCTCACTAGCGATATTTACCCAGGCGACTTTGGCTGGGCTGTCAATTGGGATGAGCCCGACACGCGCCTCGAGTGGTACCACAATGCCAGCTCCATTCTGCAGGCTGGGCCTTGCGGCCGCAGCAACCAGCTCGATTACGACGAGGAGGTCATGTATCGCAGCACTCAGTACCTCTGGGACCATGTCCGCGAGGGGCCCAACAAACGCCCTTTCGCTCTTACTGTAAGTATTTCTTCCAGCCGGCCCTCTATATAATCTCGCAGGTGCAATTGCCAAGAGTGATTCCCTGAGTAGCTATACTTACAGTATCCAGGTCTCTCTCACCCATCCTCACGACCCCTATACCATCACAAAAAAGTATTGGCAGCTGTATGATGATGTCGACATTGCTCTACCCAAGGTTCGCATGGCCAAGGAGGATCTCGACACGCATAGCCAGCGCTTGTTGAGAGTATGCGATCTCTGGGACCAGGATTTCACCGACGACCAGATCAAGCGTGCCAAGCGTGCTTACTACGGCTCTGTCAGCTACGTTGATGACTGCATCGGCAAGCTTCTTCAGACCCTGGACGATGCTGGTCTGGCCGAAGATACCATTGTCATCTTTAGCGGCGACCACGGCGACATGCTTGGCGAGCGTGGTCTCTGGTACAAGATGAGCTACTTTGAGTCGTCTGTACGAGTGCCACTGCTGGTCAACTACCCCAAGTGGTTCAAGCCTCATCGCGTAACCCAGAATGTTTCAACCTTGGACCTACTACCGACCATTTGCGACCTCATTGGTGTCAAGCCGGCACCCTATCTTCCCATGGATGGTGTCAGCATGATGCCCCATCTCGAGGGAAAGACGGGCAACGATACTGTGTATGCCGAGTACACGGGAGAGGGCACCGTCCGTCCGATGATGATGATTCGTCGCGGTCCGTGGAAGTACATTACCTGCCCGGCCGACAAGCCTCAGCTTTACAACCTTGACAAGGATCCCGATGAGCTCGACAACCTAGCACGCTTTGTCGACGTCGAACCTAGAACGGAGCAAGACAAGGAAGCAAAGGCTGTCTTTGAAAAGTACGATGCAGAGGCCAAGGCGCGCTGGAACTTTGACGAGATTACTGAAAAGGTCTTCATGTCTCAGCGCAGCCGTCGTCTGGTTTGGGATGCTTTGAAGATTGGCACGTTCACCAGCTGGGACCACGACCCCGTCGATGACGGCCGTCAAAAGTACATTCGCTCCACCATTCCTCTGGACGACTTGGAGAGAAAGGCTCGCTTCCCGTTTGTCGATACTCACGGATACGAGATTAACAAGGGCGGTGTTGTCAGCTCCACACGCGGTTGAGCAAGGAACAGCACACGTCCAAGTGCATTTGTAGCATACTGGATAATGGAGGAAGAAATTGCCACATGTTTTGTCTAGCGGACTTTACGATACCATGACGAGTGCTTTTAGAAGCCTATGATGTTATAAATATAAATTGTCAAAATGAATGATGGTCGATGTGAATATTGATTTCCAACTGAGTAGTCAGGTGCGTTGTCAACGCTGACATGCAGCATCACCAGCGCTGTGAGGGGGAAGCTGGCTTCAAGTGCCTTGGCTCAGGTAACAACGATATGGCCTTGGAAACTGCCAATGTCTCCTTTAGCCCTTGGGAATTTATATCATAATTACCATGACGGCTCAATTGCACGTCGGTCGGCACTTGGCAAACGCCAGAAATCAGGTCGCACTTGTAAGTCACAACTGTCGCACGACCCAACGACGCTTGAAATTGATTTCGCGCGCCATTGCACATTAGCGACCCCACGTCACTCTTTCAACATTATCCAGCACGGTCTCAGCCCAACAACTGCGACGAGAAATAGCTCGCACACACGGCCGACCATTGTCCACGATCCTCGAGAAACTACAACTATATTCCGAACAAAGACAATGGCGCTGGGGCTGGACGACGACGAGCTCAAGTCGGTGGAGCAAATCCTCTCGCGCCTGGCGCAGCTCTCAAGCAGCATCCAGAGCCTCAAGATGGACATTCTTAAAAGCAACCCTCTTCCCCATCCGTGAGTTTAGCTGTCGCCCCTATATTCTGCTGCAGTCTGCTGCTGCTCCCCATTGTCCACGCAAACGATTTCTCAGCATCTCTCTGACGCGCATATCCCCCCCTCTTCCCTAACCACAGCGACTCGCTACACGCCTCGGCACGGATCTTGCAGCGCAACCTCTCGACGGTGCTCGACTGTCTCTCCGAAAACGCAGAGCTCTTTTCGCGCGTCGCCGTGCGTCCGTCGACTAATTACCCCGGGCGCGCGCAGGAAAACGTGCTGACGCAGCTGCTGCGCAAGAAGCTGGAGCCCGACGTGGAGGAGCTGGTGGAGGAGGGCCGCGAGGCGGCGCGGCGGGCGACGCCAGAGGGCGTGGCTGAGCTGCAGGCAATATGGGACGAGCTGCGCGCGTGGACGCAGAGCCGCATTGCCGAGTACGTGCGCGACGAGGCGGGGGACGTGTACACAAAGGAGGAGCGCGCGATGGGGGTGGAAAAGGTGCGGACGGGCTTGCGGAGGGACATTGAAGAGGACGATGAGGAAGAGGATGATGATGAGGATGAGGACGAGGATGGCAGGGATGGCGCAACGGCAGCGGCGGCGGCGGCGGCTGGGGTCAATGAAGTTGCGGCGCTGCCACCGAGGGGTCCCGAGATTGAGACGCTTCTGTGGTTCATGACGCGTGCAGACTTTGATGTCCCCCGAAACATAGAGTATGAGCGCAAAGGAGCGGTGCTGATGCGGGGGCTGGAGGGCATCAATATTCCGCCAGATAGTACGGACAGTGTGCAGCCAGGTGCTTCGGCCACGCAACCGATGCAGTTGTAACATAGCGTAGCATAACGGTGGGCTTGGTTGATTAAGAGGCAAAAAGGCTGGCGCAGGCGTTGTTTACATCTTTTCATTCCCATTGGAATCCTGGGACTCATAGGTTCTACATATGTAGATGGCAGTATCATTTCTTTGACAGCATGCATGGTTTAAATAGTCTTTTGGGCTCTTGTTGCGCACATTGTGGCGTCCATCAATTCCCCTCCCCAAAAAAAAAAGAACTGAAGAAGAAAAATGTCAATATTGAACGAATTGAGTTTTGATATGACAGTCACAGATTTGCTTCAGCCGTTGGTTCATCCGTGCTGTGCTGGGCTGAAGAGAAAAACCGGGACGGGAGTCATTCACGGCCGAGCCGCAAATCGGAGGCCAGACTTGTGAACATGGAGTCATTTTTCAATACGTCAATGTTTCGCGCAACTTTTACGGTTCATCCCAAGTATAACAACAGTAGATTCTTGAAAAAGCTCGTTGAAAACCGTTATTGAAAAGCAAAGTCTCTTTTAACAAATAACAAGCACACGGCGACGACCCCCGCCACAGCCTTGCTCAAAAGTTTCTAGCGTCTCAGCAACCAAATAACTTGACCCCCCCTCAAGCCTTTTCACACGCACTTGAATCATCTTTTTTTTTACTTGTTGCCTCTTTCATTTATTCAAGTACCGACAAGAATCGAGATTATAGACTCCAATAATCGCCCCATGGACGCCCGATGTCACTGCGGCGCCGTCCGCTTCAAGACGCCGCTGCCCGCGCCGCTGGCCACCTACGTCTGCCACTGCGACACGTGCAAGGCGCTGACGAGCTCGGCCTTTGCCATGTCGGCCATTTTTCCCAAATTTGAGCCGCCCGCCTCGGAGCTGCTGAGCTGCTATAGGTGAGTATGCATAACAATAACGGGAGCGTGTTTGGGAAAGGGGTGTTGGGCTTGTCCGTGTTTGCTAATGAACTTTGAGGGAAGACGGTTGACATCGACGGGGGCAACATTGTATTGGTGAGCAAAAATAACTTACCCGACGCTCTTGTTCATTCCCTTTTTTGTTCTTGTAATGGAAGATTGTCTTAACAGACCCTTTTTATCATGTTGAAGCTATTTCTGCCGAAAATGCGGCACAAGAATTCTTCACAGCACAGATGTACGTCCCCCCCCCCCGCTTGTTCACATTCAACTAGACGTGAACCTCTTTTTTCAACAAGACGAAAATGCTTCCATGACAAAACTGACACCACTTTACTTTGATAGGCCAAAAATGTGGTATCCGTCAGAGGAGGCTGCGTCTCGGGCATAGACTGGTCCAAGGCCGTCCACATCTGGACAAAGAGCGCCATGGTGCCCATCCCAGAGAGCTCCGAGTCGTACTCGGAGCGCTCGTCAGATAGCAGCGGGCAAGGGCCCGCGCAAGACGCCTTGGACTGATGCTCGATGCAGCTATGGAAAGTTGTAGGTTGCAGGGGCGAATACCAGGAACAGCGAAAGGAGCAGAATATACAATGGTTTCATATTCAAGTCATCATGTAATGTTGATACATATTGCAAGTCGTTGTTGATACACATTATACATTTTCACTACATTAAACATGATTCTTTGTCGTTGACATATCTTATACTACACGAGCCGCTGCTCGGCACTTTCCCGTCCTTGATTGCCGCGGCCAGTGCTGTCGCCGCCGTCACTCCCACCGCCGGGCGTCGCCACGTCCGAGTGCTTCGCCGGGTCAAACACGTACATGGGCAGCTCCAAAAACACGCTACGCTTCAAGAACACGGGCACCCGGGCGTAGAGCTGGGGGGGGAATGGAATCAGCGGGCTCGTGCGGTCGAGCCAGCGCTTGTAGCCCGCCCAGTTGTTGCCCTTTTCGTAGCGGTCCTTGGCCTTGGGCCGCTCCGCGAGCGGCATGCCCGAGACGAAGAGGAGAAGGAGGGTGATGAAGACGGGACCGAGGATGCTGGCGTATAGCGCCTTGTAGGCCTGGCCGTGCACGTAGCCGTCGGCGGCGGCGGAGACGGCAATCATGAAGATGGCTTGATGACGGATTAGCTGGATATACATACACAAGCAGACGAAAGACAACGTACACCACTGGATAATAATATCGCCAAAGTAGTTGGGGTGCCGCGACAGCGCAAAGAAGCCCGAGTCGCACACGGCGGTGCGGTTGCTCTCGCGCGTCTGCTTCGCCTTCCACAGATACTTTTGCACGTCGCCGCCGGCCTCAAAGACGAAGCCGACGGCAAAGAGCACCACGCCCGCGACATCCCTCCCCGTGCCAAACGGCCGCTGCGGGTAGCGCGTCACGTTGGGGCTGTTGAGCAGGGTGACGGGCAGGGAGACGGTCCAGACCCAGAGCATTTGAAAGACCCAGAAGCCGAGAAAGGAGAGAAACTTGCCGCGCATGTCGTTGAAGCGCTCGTCCTTGCCCGTCTTGAGGATGCGGAAGAAGAGGAAGCCGGCGAGGCGCACCGACCACGCAATCATGAAGAGGGAGACGACGAGCTGCCGCGGGTGCAGGTCCACGCCGGCGCCGGCGCCGCTGAGGGCGAGGGTGAGGATGGCGAGCATGGTAAAATTGAGGCCGCCGGCCAGGTCTGGACCGCGCTGGTTAGTCAATGGAAATTGAGGGGGGAGTTTTGGGGCTGGTCAAGCTGGGACGGACCGGTAATCTTGTCGAATTGACAAGAGTAGGCGACCAAGAAGCATGCGAGCTGGAAGCCGACCGTGACAATGGCCGTGATGGCCAGGTAGTAATTATCGAGAACGTGCGTCGGTGCCATTGTTGCGATGCCTTGTTATTGCGAAGCCAGCCGCAGTGTACAAGAGATGCAGGTGAGGTGCAACATTTGCAATTGTCACAATAAGTAGTTTACATTCTTAATGCCAAGGCGTTGGAAAGTGTATGACTGTTGCTCAGGAAATGATTCCTCATGATGGGCAAGCCCAGTGAGGTCATGGACCCCAGCGCCATTAGGTACCTTTTTGCCGGTGTTTGGCGCGAGGAGGTACTTGCGCCATCCGGCGTGTCGCGCCATCCCGATCTGGACGACTCTCGGGAGCTACGCGGCGATCAGAGGCTATTGAAGACGTCAGCTTTGACCTTTTTTTTTTTTTTTTTTTTTTTACAGCCATGGCTTTAATTTACGGTTCAATTCAATGGTCAAGTGCGGATAATATGGCGTAGTAACAAAAGGGCCTTGTTTGTACATCGAGGAGGAGCTGTACGTCAGGGTCAAACGGGTAGCTTCTCTCTCTCCTGGCCAGTTGAAAGCTGATGACCATGCGACCGCAGTAATACTATTCGTAGCTGCTGCCAAAAAAATTTTTTTTTTTTTGGCGCAACAGTTGCTGCAACACACAACTGCTACATCAAGATCAAACAGTCTGGAAATATGATGCTGTATCATTTGAGGCATTCCCGGCCGGGATGGCGGATTTGCAAAACGCAACTAAACAATTGTTTCACATCTCAAACACAGCCGACTCTCCGCCCCGCGCCTCCGTCGACGGCCGCGTTACGAAACTGGTTTGCGCAGTGTAATCAGGATTTCGGGAACCGTACAAGTTTGTATTCCCGAGTTGACGTTTACTTTGTACGCAAAAAGCGGACCATAGCGCCAAGGCTGAGGACGACAAGCTCGGAATGCTGCCGTGGAGCAAGACGGCGGCCTGGTAGATGTGTGCGATTTGGCCATGGCGGGGGCATCTCAGAGTTTTCACGACTTGGTCGAGTTGTCTGGGTTAAAGGCCGAGATTCTGTACAAGATGGCTGCGGCGATGGTTTGGGTGTGAGAGGGCAGCATGGTACTGTGGGCTAATAAGTACGAGTACGCGCCGCCGAGTGATGTGGACGAGTGCAAGGAACAAGTCCGCCGGGCGGGCATGTCAATGAACATGGAGCTGCCTACCATCGCTCTGATGTCGCCATCTGTGGGATTCATACATCCTGACATTCGCAAACTAGCGGGACTAGTCGTGTTTGCAGCAAGCCCCGTGCCTAGGTTACGTGGTGCAGTACACAGGGTTAGCTATCGCTGCTGCTGCTGCTGCATTTTATATATCATCTCAGAACATGCACGTCTCGTCACTACACTGCATCTCTCACGCAACATCACTTACAGGAACACAAATTGAAACTGGTAGAATGGCAGATGCGGCCTGCGCCACATGGTCAGGAAACCTTGGGTCGACGATTCTGCTCAAGTTATCTTTGTAGCTGCCCAAGGCCCTCGGTCGCGGACGCACTCGTTGATAATGTCATTGACCTGCAGCACGTAGCGAAAGTAGCTCCCGTGCATCCGTCAGCGCGGGGTCCTCGCCAGTGTGCCGCATGCATCCGTACGTCTCGGCCGCGTTGGAAATGCGGTGCGGCTCTCGTGCTCTTGGCATGGCAAGTTGGGGTTTGAACGCCGGAATAAATTGAAGCGAGAGCTTGTGAACGCTCTCGAAACATCGCTGACAGTCTTGGCTTTCCTCGTCGCACTCGACGTGGCAAGCTCTTTCGTTTGGGATGTGCTTGGATCAGCGTCAAGGGTTTTGCATGAAACATCGAGATCAAAAAGGCAGAGCCTCCCTGAAATTGAGTAAATACCGGGCATGTGACGCAGCTGCAGTCAGACTTTAATTTATCTGACAGCCCACTTCTTCTGTCGAGCAGGTTCTTGCGGGGTTGTGCATGTGGCATGGTCGCGGGTGGTCGCATTGCCGGAGGCCTGATTGCTCGTGGCTGGCTGCAGATGCCGTTGAATGCACATACGACGATGCTGTCGAGTACAATACACATAGTCGCTCCGATATTGTGACTTGCAAAGCGGCGACACCATGAGAAGGCTTGCGGAACATGGCCGGGGTAGAAATGGTGATTCAGGGGCGCAATCGCTGGTGGACCGCCAAGATGAAGCCTCAGCTCAGCCCGGCGACCAAGATTGACGCTTCGAGCTGATTTTGGGCGTGCTGCTGGATGATGCGGATGGATGATGCGGATGGATGATGCGGATGGATGATGCGGATGGATGGCGCTCGCCAAGCCTGGGCGGTTTTGTGATATGGAAGTCGTTGGTGGAAACCGCCTCGCAGAGGCTTGTTATTGACTTATAGCTAACTTGCGAGCTATACTACGTTTAAAAAATGATAGTCTTATGGATCTTGGCTTTATTATTATATTATCTAACATTGAAGACCTGCTATTATACCCGTACATTCGGAGTGATACTTGGGCAAGTTGTCGAGGTCACTACAAGGTCACCGTCAACAACCGCTGGATTCAGCCTTGACCCCCTATACCTAACCTCGGTATTGGCCACTACAAAGCGTTATAACACGCTGTATTGGTCGCTACCTAGGTAGGTACCTTAAAATCGCCATCAGTCTTGCATCTCATCGGCCTCTCGCAATTGCATGGCATAATTCCCCTCCTTGCATCCATCCATGCCGCAGACCAGTTTCGCCCCCCATACGCCGCCTCATACTCCCGTCTGAATCGAGGGCTAGTCACAGCCAAGCTCGGACTGGTACCACTTCTGACCGCCATCCGGTCTGGGCTTATGCATTGCATCGGCGACCCTCATCTTGCAGCTTCATCGCCATGACCATCCCCATGTCCAACGACGCGCACGGTTGAAGTCGAAGCCATACCATCGTTCAATAAATCTTCCATGGACTCCTCCGATGGGAGAATCTCTCTAAACAACCTAAAATATATTCTACGCTGAATTAAGCCACCCTGGCCATCCAACGCCCTAGCATCATCCTGCAACACGATCCGTCTCATCGCCAGTGGCGTCGCCCACCGAACTCGGTTTGACCTTGGGTTTCGCCTCCAGCGCCGCAGAAATCGTTATTTACACACCAAGTAATTTCCGAGCCAAGCACCAAGCCACAATCCGGACATGTTCACGGAGTATTGAACTCGTCGCAGACTGGTGCAGCGAAACATCACTCGCCCGTCGAAACGCAACCATGGAGTCATTCTCGCGACGTCCCCATCCACCACTTTCTCCCTCTTCGCTCTTTCCTCTACTACCATGCTATGAGGATGATGATGGCTCTTTTCATCCCATCTATCACGATCTCCTTTTGATAATACCATGAACATTCTATGCGCGGCCCCCTAACCAGGCCTTTGTCTTCTACGCTAAGTACGGCGTCCTTCTCCTCGCCCCTGGTTCGCATCTTTGGGGAAAGGGTGCGTTGGTCGTTTCTGTTTTAATCGCGCTTCATGCTAATTCCCGAATTCCAATCAGAGATCCATTATACCCTCCAACAAAAGTCAAGAGTCATCCGTCCGCGCCCAACCCTTCTCGCGACCTGCTCGCTTGGCGTCACCAGATGCTCATTCGCTTGCATCCTGAACCAAGTCAGCACTCGCGTCCTCTACTCATGAACGGCAGGCCCGTTCTCCCAGTCACTACCAGAGTCTCATCTCTCAACTTCTAACTTTAATTTAATACTCGTTGGCGGGCGCGAGCATTCTCTCCCGGACAATTTCCAGGCTCCAGAATGCAGTCGCTCGCTATTTACGCTCTTCTGGCCTCGGCCGCCTCGGTAAGAGAAGCACGCTTGTCCAACGTCAACGTCTTGCTAACCAGGTTTAGCTCGTCACTGCTGGTCCAGTTCAAGTCAGAAAGGCAGCCGGGGGACGAACCAATCCGAACCAACTAGATGAGTTGACGCCAGGCTCTCCGAATAACGCGGGCGGCGCCGCACCGGCACCTGGACTATTACCAGTGGACGGATCCGACACCACAGTCTCTCTCATCATCACACCTACTTTCATGGGACCTGGTGCAACTCAAGCGCCAAATCCGCCCGTCGAAGATCCCTCCTCTGGCACAGAGTTGCCCATTCCTCCAGTGCAGCCACCCTTGCCAGGCGGATCCGATCCAGTGCAGCCGTCCTTGCCAGGCGGATCCGATCCAGTGCAGCCGTCCTTGCCAGGCGGATCTGACACTACAATCACTACTATCATCACGCCTACTTTCATTGACCCTGGCGCAACTCCGCCGCCAGGTCCGCCCATCGAAGATCCTTCCTCTAGCACAGAGTTGCCCATTCCTCCAGTGCAGCCACCCTTGCCAGGCGGATCCGATCCAGTGCAGCCGTCCTTGCCAGGCGGATCTGACACTACAATCACTACTATCATCACGCCTACTTTCATTGATCCTGGCGCAACTCAGCCGCCAGGTCCGCCGCCAGGTCCGCCCGTCGAAGATCCCTCCTCTAGCGCAGAGTTGCCCGTTCCTCCAGTGCAGCCACCCTTGCCAGGCGGATCTGATACTACAATCACTCTCATCATTACGCCTTCGTTTCAGGGACCTGGCGCAACTCAAGCGTCAATGCAGCCCGTTGCCGAGCCGCCCATTCCGCCATTGCAGCCAACAATGCCATCCGCGATTGAAACTCCGGGGCGGGAAAACACCTCAGTGCAAGGCAAACCACCAGTACCGATGATTTCTTCTCCCTCTATGCCCTTTGTAGCGCCTCCTCCCACCGACGGCGGGTATGTCAAATTTGGTGCTGTCATATGTTCTCATGTTAACCTCGTACAGTATTCGAATATCCTTCATCACCATCACGTCGCTTGCAGAGGGGCCAGCTTCCACGGTCACCGTCACGGAGAAGGGTCCGGCTGCGACGCATATGGTTACCATCACTACAACAGTCACGGTCGCACCGGGTGTCGACCCCGGTACAGACGGCACTGAGGTACGTATTGCGCGGTTTTGCGAGATCAAAAGTGATGTATGCTCATAATTGGTGCTAGGTCGCGCCATCGAGTTCGCCTACGGTGATTGAAGCCACGCCAAACAAGGATGGCAACGGAGTCGGAGTCTCAGTCATCTCCATCTTCAGTCCCGGCATCCCGACTCCAACCGCCAAACCCATACCCATACCGACCTCGCCCCCTCCGCCACCTGCTGATGAAATTGGAAAGCCAGCCGGAGAGTCGAACGAAGCCGCAGAGTCAAGTACAGTAGCGTCAACGTCGACCAGCTCTCCGACAGATGCAACACCGGAGACGTCTACACCGGAGACGTCGACACCGGATGCATCTGCGCCTCTCGAGTCGGCTGTGCAGGGGCAGCCTAGCGTTCTTAATCCCACAAGTACTACTGCGGTGCCGCCAGCGGCGGCGGTCCCTCCACCGCTACCCATAGACTTGTCCGGGGTTAAGCTGAGCACCTTGCTGGATCTAGGCAACTTGATGATTCCGGCGACGGCCGCTGCTGAAGCCACAAAAGTACAGGCCTAGATTGAACGTTCTTATTGTGAAATTTACACGTTGTATTTTGTATGTTACCCTGGGGCGGGGGGGTTCTTTTTCGGATTAGTTGTATTGCTACAAGGGTTAGATCTAGATATGTTTTTTGGTTCCCTTTTTCTATAGTAAAACCAAATTTGAGAGCTCATCTGTCGCTCTGAAAATGTACATCGTATAATCTTGGGTATCATGTGTCGAATTCGGTTTCCAGCAGCATATCATCAGGACTTGTCTGCAGCTCCAGCAGCCGCCCGATTGGCGAGACGCATCTTTTTCGCCTGCCGCTTGCTCATTTGCTGCCCCTCCTCCTGCTGTCCCGGCTTACGCTTCTGATTCTTTTGCTTGGCCCGTCCCTCCGACGGCGCATCCGCACCGGCATCCATTCCGCTGTCCTCTTGGGCGCCCTTGCCCGGCTCCTCGGCCGTCTGCACAATGTCGACGATGCCACGGAAGCCGGTGCGCTTGAGGCCCTCATTCACGACGACGCCCCTCGGCAGCGCGCGCAGGCCCTCGAGCCCCCTGTCGCTCGGCAAGCCCCACACGGCGAGCAGGTTGACAACGTCGGCGGGAGCGCGCAGACCGAGCGCGGTGCGGGCCTCGCTGCTGAGAATCACGCCGCGGCCGCCGCGCGTGGCGCGCAGCAGGTTGGTCACGTTGCCGATAAAGGCGGCGCGGGCGCGGGCGTCGGGGGCGTTGAGCAGCTGCGCGTAGCACACCTCGAAGCGGACGCCGCGCGCGACGGCGGCCATGCACGGCTTCGGCCGGAAGTGGAAGGGGTGCCGCTGGGAGAGGTCCAGGGAGATGAGCGGTACGTCGAGCGTCAGGCAGGCGTTTTGAAAGGCCTCGGCGGTGGTGGGTCGCACGGCGAGAATGTCGTACGTGGAGGCGAGGGCGTTGAGGCGGTAGTTTGGCGCGGAGGGATCGGAGAGGGGGAATGTGGCGCGGTGTAGGATGTTGGGAAGGGAGGAGGAGGAGGAGGAGGAGGAGGAGGAGGAGGGTGGTGTGAGGGTGGGAAAGGGTGAGGTTGGTGTGGAGTTGACGGGGAACTCGAGCTGGTGGTTGAGAGCGACGGTCGAGTAGCCGAGGCTGGAGGCGGTGGAGAGTGTGGCCAGGAGCTTGTCGGTAGGGGTCGAGGGCGACCACGCAATGTTGAGGTCGTAGAGCATCATGGGTGGTGGTGGTGGGTGGTTTGGCGCGGGAAGCGCTCGGTGCGAGGGTCTGCGCAGTGCCGCGCTGGGACTGGAAGGGTGAAGCCCTGGTCGAGTGTGCTTGTATAATTTTTGGGAGGGGTTCTTTGACGAGACGTAGAAGGATTCGCTGGTAATACGAGACGAAATATTGGTAATGTCAGATTGATATGCGCAATATACAAGAAATTATCAGTTGAAAAGCCAGGCAGAATTATTTTTAGTGGCTTCAGCTGCGCCACAGAGAGATAGAGGTCGCGCCACAGGCCATCGAATAAAGTGGAGCTCTGGCCTTTCGGCCTGCGGGCAGCCGCGAAAAGAGGGGCGCTTCTCCAGGGATTTGAGGCCGCTAAACAAAATTAAGCTCGTCTGCTTGCGTCACCAGTGGCCCTCCTGTGTTGACATGTTGCCATTTCTAAATCGTCATCTTCTATCGACTGCTGGCTGTACATTTCTTAATCTTGAATCTTTGATTTCTCTGCACTGATATCGATACAAAATACGCTCTGCTTGCCCATCATTCACGACATTCGTACACTTTTCCAAACCACTGCGCCCGACTGCGCCACCCCACTGCTTGGCTCGAACGACCTCTTCAAGACGAGAAGTCGTCGTCGCATCGCCCGTTACTGCATCGTCATTCTTCGACACCGCCGTCCGCGAAACCTCTTTACAGAGCTACTGCGCTTTGACACGAACTTCCTCGTAAAGAAGCATCAAAAACACAAAGGAGACTTTTGCGACAGCCGCCGTCATGGCCTTTTTCTTTGTGTGCGGCCAGCAGACGTTTCGCTCCGAGGTCAAGGGCTATGAGGGCATCGTCACCCAGTGTCACCACTGCGGCAACAACGGCGCCCGCGTGCAAAAGGAGCGCCCCTTTTTTACCATTTGCTACGTTGTAAGTCAACCACCCTATTGCCGGCCGGCTGACCCTTGCCTCGCAACGAACCAGACAATGCTAATCAATTCCAGCCCGTGATTCCATTCACCATCAAGGGATACCAGGATGTCGTCTGCGGCATCTGCAACTTTCATCAACCCCTCGAGAAGCGCCCCGACGTCATGGCCATGGCCAACGGTGGCCAAGGACCGCCACAGCAGCAACATGGTCAGAAACCGCAGGGCAATTATCAGCAGGGTCCGCTGCAACAACAGGGACAGTACCAGCAGGGTCCGCCACCGCAGCAGCAGCAGCAGCAGCAACAATACGGTCCCCCGCCGCAGGGTTACTACTCGCCGCCGCCGCAGGGCGGCCAGCCACCTCCGCCGCAGCAAAATTGGCAGGGCCAGCAGCACCAGTAAAGCCGTGAACGGAGATGCGCAGATGACGTGTTAATTTTATGTCGACCTTGTGTCGATTAGGGGAGCGATGGTGTTGAGTGGATGCATAGGGGGTGCGTTTGGGTAGTTCAGAAAGGGGTTGAGGACTGCTATGCAGTTATTGGCGTTGAAGAATGCTGTCCAGGTTTCTATATTCGAGGACACTGAATTTGTCCCAAAGAATTTGTTTTGTCTTTCACAATGAGTCGCTACATGATACTTGTAATTAACATGCTTTGTTCAGCAAATTATCGCCTATACATGAGCATGCCATTCTAATTATTTTGCTTCAGTTTTTCACCTGCAACTCATGAGAAACTCAAACTCAGAGCCCCCGAGCTCTCACACAGATCGAGGTCTAATGTCAGTGTTGTAGATAATTGGCCATTGCTTAGCGCCATCACCCACCGTCTCTTAACCCGGACCATGACCGCTGATCATCTCGGCATCTTTCCTCACCACGTCCCTCCTCCGCGTCCTCTTTCACTGTACGATGCTTTCTGACACTCTATTGAGCGGCCCCGTGCTCGGTGACTCGTCTGTTCGCCTCCCGCGCCGTCGCGCTGGCTTGGGCGGTCGAATCGTACCCGCCTTTCCAACTCATACCTGCCAGCCTTTTTCACTGGCCCGGCCAATCCTCCCTGCCACTCACATTCTTGCTGTTGGATTCTACAGTGAAAACTTCACTAGTAGCATACAGGGCTCACTGAACGGGCTACAGTTCGTTCACCTCCTCACTCACGTGGGGACATTGCGCTTTTCTGGTACGTACGGCGATGTACGCTCTGTCAATGCTTCTGCGTCTACGAGCGGTCACATTTCACTATGGCGAGCACATTCAGGGACCTTTTCAGTGAAAAGAAAATGTAAAAGTAACAAATCCATTCTATTCTACCCCATTCCATATCCACGGCAGGTCTCCAGGGCTCCCGGTGTTCAAACGTTTATCGCGAAATCAAAAAGCAAGGTACTTACCTGGAAAGCCGGCCCTGTCAATACAGGGTGAAGCCGGTAGCTTCGTCGCTCGATGTCGACAGTACCGTTCCAGGACTGTCAGTGGCGGGAAACTGGCAGG
The DNA here is from genome assembly GCA_030782485.1 of Beauveria brongniartii. Lineage (NCBI taxonomy): Eukaryota > Fungi > Ascomycota > Sordariomycetes > Hypocreales > Cordycipitaceae > Beauveria > Beauveria brongniartii. Next base: position 89,352 of record JARJPP010000127.1, read on the forward strand.
GATCTGCCTGTGCTCGTCGCTCGTCGTCGACAGTACCGTTCCAGGGCTGTCAGTGGCGGGAAACTGATAGGGCTCTGCCTCATCTAAGGTAGACAAACTATCCGAGGAAGTAGTGGAACCCTGCGGACTATTCACCGGAAATGAATGGCAGAGCCGCGCCTGCTCTTCGCAGCCCGAGCTCGCTGCAGCTGGTGCCGACGAGTGCCTTCTGCTGTTCGGCTCCCCGGACTATTCACCGGAAATGAATGGCATAGCCGCGCCTGCTCTTCGCAGCCCGAGCTCGCTGCAGCTGGCACCGACGAGTGCCTTCTGCTGTTCGGCTCCCTGTAGATGGCCGTCCGTGGTGCGCAGCAGGTGGCCGCAGGCAGACTGGCGAAAGGCAACAACTAGTAATCAGGTGAGTACTTGTTCTGGTCAGATTCTTGCAGCTCTCTTCAACTTACCCCGTCCCGGCACTATGTGTTATGGGAGCTGGAGATGTCTTCCTTTGGGTCAACTGACCCTGTCCGACCCTCTGTGTTATGGGAGCTTGAGATGTCTTTCTTTTGGTCAACTGACCCTGTCCGGCCCTATGTGTTATGGGAGCTGGAGATGCCTTCCTTTTGCCTCACTGCCTGGCCATCAGCTTGATTCAAGCTCGTGCCCTCGAACAGGCCGGAGGCGCCAGCAAGTGCCGGCAGGATTGGACCCATGATGGGTGTACGGGGAAGGCCCAATGAACGTCTCGACGTCCCGTTGGCGTTCCGTTCACCCATGGGAGTTGGTGGCTCAAAGCTCTCCCATCCCGTTGCGGCCAACAACGACCCAGAACGTACGAACCGGAGAAGAAGAAACCCCCCCTCCCAGGAACAAGACCGAATGAGCAAGTGTCACTCGGACATGTCGAATTTTTCCTGCGAGGGGCGTTGCCGCTTGAGCTGTAAAATCTTTACGGAGCATTGTTCTATTCCATCGAAAGGGGGTCAGTCTGTGCCTTATGTACTTTTTCCCACAAGTCAGTCATGGGCCGTCTTCGCCCACGCAAGGTCGTGTTACTGTTGCACGGCGGTTCTCGAGCTACCGTCGTTCACGGGCAAAAGATGGAGGAATAGACCGACATCGCCTTCTCTTGTGCTCAACTATTGTTTCAAAGTTTGCATTGTCAGACTTGAAGTATTGGATACCAGGTAACGCAAGCCTCACTGGGCAAGGCAAGGGCTGCAGCAGTTTGTGGAATGAACAGAGGCTGGCCGATGTCGCTTGGCGCGCCGGAACCGGACTCGTTCTCCCGTTACGCAGCAGCTAAAATCTTGCCTCTTTCACTGTTTCGCCCTACAATTATGCCCCCATCCCAAGGCGGGAGAGGAGATGACGACACTGCTGAGTAGTGTTCCAAAGAGCTCACATTGTTAGAGTATCATGGGACACGAACAACGTAATATTTCCTCGTATCAAAAACATACTTCCATCCAATGACGCTTCCAGTATCTCGAAACTGGCCTGCATTCTGTAAGTGCCACTATCCCATCGCACATCCATCATTCTGCCAGCCTATAAAGCTTTCCAGCCCCTACTAGTAGCGGCGTCGCTGCTGCTGAAACGCATTCCGTTTTTTATCTGAACACGCCGCGCAGTGCCTATCCACCTGCTGGGTCCATGTGACGACTTGACTGCGTGAGGCCGCTTTAACCGATCGCCCGCACCCGCCGCACCCATCTGCAGGTCTTAATCTATAGGTCGTTTCCTTGATGTGCCCGCAGGCCCATCTTATCTGTCCATACTCGGGTTTGCACATGTTTGGCCACAGTTCTTGCTTCCTTCTTGTAAGTGCAAGTGTTGGTTTTCCGTGGTTTGCCGCTTGTTGGTCTGTAGAGAAGAGACGAGTATCGACAGAATTAGCTTGGGCTTCAAAAGAATGGTTTCAACAAAAGTAAAAGAGTATGCTCGCTCTTTTATATTTTTAATATACCCTGAGAGGTTATTCTGAGTCTCGTCACCTCGTTCATTACCAGTTGATGCTGTCATCGCGACAGCTTGGTCGTCACTTTGCCGTCCGCCGTCACATCCGTAAACTACGACCTCACTACGATTCTCACGGGCTGAAGAACTTTCCTACAAGATACATGTTAGAGAGTAGCTTCTATTAGGCTTCCATTGTCTTTTCCACCTCCAGTCGACACCGTGAGTCACGACAACTTGGCCATCACTTGGCCGTCCGCCGTTACATCCGGACTTCTCAGCCGTGCTGTGAATCTCACGGACAAAAGAACAACCCTACCTGATACATGTTTTTCAATCCTCTGGCACTTTGAAACAGTCTTCTCCAAGGTTTTGGTAAAGCCTAGGTTTATGTCTGTGTTGTCGCCACACTGTACATGATTTCCAACCGAACCAACAACATGGCCCCCAGCCAACAGAATGTATTCAACTTTATATGTTCCTCGTTCACAAAGGTAAAAAAAAAAAAGGAAGCATACCCGTCCGCCTTGTCGCATCATGTCGTGTCACATTTCTCCCGTATTTCTCCTCTTCCAACGTCCACGGCGTTTCCAAACCAATAGTCCAGCCCACGAATTCCACCGCATCACTTCCCTACTTACGAAGGCGGCGGCGGCGGCTGCCATCCTTTTACGACGGCCTCTTCCCTCGTCATCCAGCTTCCCCCATGCATCACCCACTTCTCCGCTTCAATACATGGCGCGCACGGCACCGTCTCCGTCGTGCTCGACACCACGCGCGATACGCCCTTGGGTGAGCGACACCCACCGCAGCCGTCGTCTGGTATCAACTGGCAAAAGGAGGTTTTAGTGTCCTGGCACTTCCAGTATACCATAGTCCAATCTTGTCGGCACATTTTCTAAGAAAGGGGTACAAGAAATCCTAGTTCTTGCAAGCTCGGGGTTAGTTACCTTCAAAGGCGCGGTTCAGGCGACACTGGCCACAACATGTCTTCTTACCAGCCGGATGTTTCAAAAAAACTTGTAGACGCTGACAGCTCTCAAAAAATGGCCCGCAGTTGTTTGGGTCTCTTTGTTTCGACCGGAACGAGGGCCGCAACGGCTTCCTTAAATAGCCCGCTCTGGTCTTAATGGTGCTGCGCTTCACATACTTGTCCGTACCAAGCATGCCACAGTAACACATGATGCCTGAGCCCAGCTGTGATTCATGCCAACTCCGATGCTATAAGCTCTCGCAAGTATTGGCGAATTAAAAACTTGCTGACCGTGACGCGCAGCGATATTTCCCAGTCAGTACACGTTGAGACCGGGCGCCTCGTTGCGAAATGATGACATGATATTCGCTATACATCAGTGGTATTTAAATTCTCATATATATGTTTCCCTTGAAAATTTGCCTCACATGAGCCCTGCTGCAGAAGAGCCGCGGAACCCGCTACCACTGCCGCGGCCGCTCCCGCTCCCGCTCCCGCTCCCATTGCCACTGCCCTGGCCGCCGCCACTATGGCTCAATTTCAGACTTTCCTCCATCGCTCGTCTCAGCTCTTCATCATCTTCTTCATCTTCTTCATTCGTGCTTATTCCCTTGCCCTTGCTTCGTTTTCTAAACTCTTCCTCCGCCAAGCTCTGCTTCTTGATGTACTCAAGCACAATGTCCTCCTCGTTGCGCTCCGTCTCCTCTCGCTCCATCTCCTGCTTGGACTCGGCAATAGCGAGCTGCAGCTGATATTCTTCCTCTTCTGCGATGTCGCGCGCTGGGAGCTCGACCGCGTGTTGCTGTGACTCGGACGCGGGCTCGTGGCCGGGCAGCTCTCGTTGGTAGCTCGATACTTCGTCGGCGCCGTACAAGTCGTCCATTGATGTAGGCTCTTCGGTCAGCACGGGTTGCGAAGAGGATGTACCGGTAAAAGACGGTAATGATGGTTCGAGACCTAGTTCCTCGGCAGAGTATCCATACTCCTCCACTAGACTCTGCCGCATGGCAGACTGAATAAGGTCCTGGTACTCCTCGTCGGTAATCTTGAACTCTTCGTCTTCAAAAATAGACGAGTCATCGTTGCGCCGATTCTTTTCGTCGATCCAGCCCGTCGCAGGCAGAGCGCCGCTCTCGCGCATGACACGAAGGCTCTCACGAATGGCAGCTTCAATTTCAGCGTCATCCTCGACAACACCCTTTGATGTTTCCCTGACAGAGGCTTGGATGGCGCGCTCCACCTCATCTATCTCTTGAACCCAGTTCGTTTTGTCGGCGGGCGTCTCAGTAGAAAGGGGCGCGCTGGGCACCAGCGACTCCACATAGCCGCGCTTCCATGTTTGCTTCTCTTCCTGCATGCGCTTACGCTGCACCGACGACAGATGGCGCGTCTGGAACCAACCGGTACGGGGCTTGGAAAAGCCCTTGTCCATGATGGACACGGTGTCGCTGCTGTCGTCCGTGGGCAGCGGCGGTGGCGGCGGGAACGGCCCCTCGGTGGCGCCCCTTCTGCGCTTGAGGTCGTAGAAGCTTGAGAGGTCAAACTTGACAGTGTTCCAACGACGCAGGATATCCTCGCACTCGCCGTCAGAGGACTGCAAATAGTCTAGCTCACCCTGTTTGATGCGCGACGAGATGATGTAATTGTATACGCTGCGGCTCATGTGCTTGCCAAACTCGGCGTGGACGCCCTGCATGGCGTAGCCAGGCAGACCAAAGATGCCGGCAGCGGGCTTCAGGATCAGGCCACCAATACCCTTTCCGAAGCCCTTGACGAGGCCGACGGCGCCTTCCTTTTCCGCGCCATGCAGTGGTTGTCGAACCAAGCCCGAAATGCCGTCAAAGAAGCCGTACCCAAGCTCCTTGCCGGCGACCTTGATGCCAGAAGACAGGTCGGTCACCTTTTCGACGGGGCGCACCAGGTCGTCATTATATAGACGCGGCATGTTGCGGAATCCCTTGGCTAATCCGAGGCAGAAATTCATGGGTGACTTGACGCCCGCCTCAATGATTCTGTTGACACCTCTCGCCGTGCCCACGGCGCTATCGATACCAAAGGATACACCTGGTGACAAGTGCTCCTCGCGAAGATTTGCCTGGCTTGGGGGCGTGGCCTCGGGGGATTCTCTCTGCCCTGTAGGTGTCTGGGCGCCAGTGCCAGGTGGCGTGTCTGGCGTGTGTGCCGTGGGTAGAGAAGACTGAGAAGCATGTGCATCTGTCGACGTCGATGGGCGATTTGTCGTCGATAGAGAGGACTGAGAGGCATTCACTTCTGTCAATGTGAATGGGAGCTGTGCCGCTAACAAAGGTAGCTGGGGAGCATTCGTCTCTGTCGACGTAGATGGGTGACTTGCCGCCAACAGAGATGCCTGAGAAGCATTCGTATCCGTAGACGTAAATGGGCGATATGGCGCCAACAGAGATGTCTGAGAAGCATCTGCATCTGTCAAGGTAGATGGGCGGTTTGCCGCCAACAGAGATGTCTGGGAATCATAAGCATCTGTCGACGTAGATGGGCGATATGGCGTCAATAAAGAGGTTTGCGAAACATTCACATCTCTCGACGTAGATGGGCGATGGTCGCTCTGTGAGAGGTGGCTGGAGGATTCAGTCGGTCTCGACGCGCTGTCGCTGTCCTTTTTGTATTTCTTGTGGGACTTCCACAATTCCCTCGGCATATCCGCAATGGCCATGCCAATCGTACCTATAGACAGCATAAGGGCGGCCGCGCCAGCAGTTAATGGATCTGTAGGCTGGTCATCAGTGTTGAACTCGCATGGGCGGTACCTGTGATTCGTTAGTCGTGAGCTTTGTATAGTTCACATCTTGAAATGCTTACAATTTGAGATCTGTGTATTTGATGACATTGTGGTCGACTAGAACACTGGCGGCGAGCGGGCTCAATCGAACCTTTGTCCTGCGCACACGCCACGCAGCGACACGGCTCGGCACGAGAGAGCAGCGCAGCTTGTCCACATCAAGGTGCTTGTGGAAGCTGTACCCGCCCTCGTCCGTCCCTTTTTCCTCTCTAATCTTTTGTCCCAGCACCTTGGCCTGCTCCATCGTACTCGGCTCGATGCACATCTTAATAGCCTCGGCGAGCTTCTCGACGGTGAGATCCTTGTACGGGACGGGGTCCGGGCCGGCGCCGGAGCGCGCAATCATGGAGCCCCAAAAGGGCTGGTCGCCGAAAAAGGGCACGACAAAGGTCGGCTTGCCGGCCTTAATGCCGGCTGCCGTGGTGCCGGCGCCGCCGTGGTGCACGACGGCGGAGACGTGCTGGAAGAGCCAGTCGTGGGGCACGTTGCCGAGCATGTAGACGCCTTCCGGCAGGCCGACGTCTTCTGCCCCCAGGCCGCCCCAGCCTTTGGATACGAGGGCGCGGACGCCAGCGAGGTGAATAGCGTCAAAGATCATGCGCGTCATGGCGTTGGGGTCGTCGACGACGATGGAGCCAAAGCCGATGTAGACGGGCGGCGGGCCAGCATTGAGGAAAGCGTCGAGCTCTGGATCGGGAGTGTATGAAGAAGCGAGATCAAGAAAGTAAAAGCCAGACACGTCAATATTGTTGCCCCAATCGTTGGGTTTGGGGATGAGCGCAGGCGACCAGCAGTAAGTATAGGATATTCTGAGCCGCGTCAGTAAGCCGGGCGCCCACAACGGTGACAGCTCGGGCAGCTCAAGAGCCTTTTCACGGAAACGATTGATGACGTCGCCGAGGCCTTGCCAGGTCATGATTTCGACGAGGGTATAAGTCAAATTATTGGTTAGGGTATCATCGAGGTTGCTAGATTGAATGTTGGCAAGCGGGTGCTGAAAGGCTCGCGTAGGCGTCCAAGGCATGGTAAACATCATGTGCAGCGGGATGCCCATCTTTTCGGCAATGTGAATGTGCGCGAAGCTTGGCGGGTTCGCGATGATGGCATCTGCCACAAAGGGCCGGTCCGCCGGGTTGCCAGGTACCTCGTATGCAGAGTAGTTGGTCGGCGCGGACCGCGCGTGTGGCTTTGGTGGAGGCCCCAGACCGTTGCCCGGCTCGATGCACGAGCGCCAGCAGCCCATGAGGATCTCCTCGATGCCGCGGCGACGCTTGCTGACCTCGCCGCTCTTGAGAGCGTCGAATCCGGGCATGAGGCCGGGATTCTTGACCATGAAGGCCATGAGCTCGGCAGGGTCGCCGCCGATGCTGAAAAACTCGAGGTCGTTTTCCTCGACAAATTTCTGAAAGGTGGCGTGGGTGGCGATGCGGACGCGGTGGCCGTAGGTGTCGCGGAGCGTCTTGCCGAGGGCGACAAAGGGCTGGACGTCGCCGCGGGAGCCGACAATCTGGATGACAATATTGAGCGCCGGCGGGGGCGTCTGCCCGGGTAGGCCTCCGAGGCTGAGCGGGATATAGGCCGGGGGCAGCGGCTGCTGGGACTCGACTACGGAGACTTGCCTGTCGACGACGGGGGCGAGCAGCTCCGCGAGACGGCGGTTCTTGGTGCTGATGTTGATGTTGACACGACCGTCACCTAGTATGGTTTATTAGTATACTGCTTTCACTACCGCCTAGTTTGAATGGGATTGGATATCAATACCCGTCACGGCGGCGCCGGCCTGAAAGCCGGGCTGCGTAAAGGTCACCCTGTCTACCTGGTCGCCGTAGGCTGGCGGAGCTTCACTGGGCACATCCAGATCAGGAATGACAAAGCCGTCGGTGATGAGGGACTCTTCCGAGATGCTGCCCGGACCCCCCATAGAGGCCGTCCTCTGCTGTCGCGCCTGTGCATCGGCCCGCGCCTGGGCTTGGCGCCGGGCCATGGCTTGCTTGTCGTCGAGGATGGTCATGATGGCGGGGCACGCAGGCAAAGGCCGTCTGAGAAATTAAGAGAGGAAACGAGCCGTGTTTTGTCTGGAGCATGCGGGGGGGACAATACCCCAAATTGCTCCAGAAGCCGCCTGGCCGCAGGCCACAGGGAAATCGAGGTGTCAAGGAAGGGGGGGCAGGCGTGAGTGATGTGCAGTCAATCTTGGTTGTGCAGCATGACAGATGGCGTGGCGGGCTTGCGGATGACGTTGGACGCCGCTGCCGTTTTGGTTGGCCTTGATTGTGGACCCGATGCGGGCAAGTAAACTGTCGAGGCAGCAGTTTGGTGGCAGCGTTGGTTTGGCAAAAGTAATTGGGAGCTCGTCGATCAAGTCGAGGGACGTCTGAGGGTTCAGATATAGACGGCGACTTTGTTAATGCAGAATCAAGACTGTGGGACGTTGAGAAGCAATGAACCAAGCCCAGGCCCGGTAGGTACTAAATAGCTACTAACATTATGATAGGGAGCTTCCACGGCCCACTCCTCCCGCCGCATGCAACTATCAGCTCTTTAAATAGCTACAATGTATCCGTACTTTTAATCGGCAAAGATGTCATTGGAGAATTTTTATTGTATTCCTTGTAATTTGGCCTAAAATTGGACGTATCAGGCAAAGATTGCGGCGTCTGCTCACGCATTGAGCCCAAGCAGGAGCAGGCTGCAACTCAAAGCAAAACCACAAAAGCTACACATACGCGTATTACCCATATCATGGACACCATTTAGGAAGACAACTCACGAGTCGTCTTATCCGGTCGCTTCAGCCTCACTTGTCTGAACCGAGCTAGCCTCTTGGCTGATGTAGGGTAGAGGCAAGATACAGCAATTTATCGAATAACTGCTGCCTGGATAAAGTGGCAACGGATCATAATAACTACTAGAAAGGTTAACCCATGTTGGATGCCGAGATGCAGGGACGAGTCAATGTCCAGCCTCTTTTTCCTGATTGAGGGCTGAGGCAGGGCTGTGCAGAGATGCATACGTACAAGGCCCCAGTCCTCGGCGCGACGATGGTAAATGCGCCATCACATGGTAAATTTAGATGGCTGCAAGCTTGTACAACACACGACCATCAGAAACCAACCCTATCCACGTCACTTCCAAACCAGGCATCTATTATTGCAGCATTTGGGTCTATAGATTTTCCTTTTGTATAATACAACATGCCGGACCACAACCAGGAGAAGCCAATCTCTGGCGTAGAGACCCTCTGCAATCGCAACAAAAAAGATGGGGATGCATTGTACCAGTTCACCCAAACGATTCTGTCCCAAACCTATCATTTGAACTCATCAGTTTCCGCGGGGTTACTCGTCATGCTGACAAGACGGCGCAAATGTCCGTCTCGTACGCCCTATAATTTTTGTTCACGCTTCGTCCCCCGTCCCCTTCCATCTATCAACTCTCCATTTAGCTCGAGAATTTTCGGGTAATCTTGGCAATAACTGCAACAAATGTTAGTCTCTTCCAACCTACAGAACCACCCAGCAAATACGTACTGTGAAGGGCAACAACGCTGAAGATAAAGACAAGAGACAGAACAAGGACAACGACGGGGTCGACCTTGAGACCAGGAGACTCATCAGTGTAGAGTCCTATGACGGGCATTAGCCAAAATCAATTACCATGCGAGGGGACGCATCACTGTCCCAGCAACAGCTCTTGCATCATGTCGACGGGCGATAGAAAACCCATCGAAACCACACAAGAGCTGACGTTGCTGGGAGCCTAGACGCGAAGCGGTGCCGAGCAAACGTACTCAGCATCGTGCTGCTAGAGCCGCCAGCGCCGGCCGAGCGGGTGCTGCTGGGACGGGCATTGGCAATCTTCTCCTTCTGGTCGGCGGCGGCGCGGCGACGGATGGCCGTTCGGGGGCCGCCGGGGGGCGTGGGCGACGAGGGACGGTTGAGGCTGGCGCCGGTGGCAGCGCCTTCGGGCGAGGAAGCACGAGGGGAAGACTACAACGAGAAAAGGAGATGCGCGTTAGTTGCAATTCCATCCATCACCCGACAAAATTCCAAGAAATAACGTCGCATCGTCCCGGGGGAGTTGCGCAGTCGCCGAGGGCGTTGGCTGTCTGTCCCGTTGCGACGACTCCCTCGCACGACAAAGGCGACAGGGTGTCCAGTCGCTCTGGCTTTTGCCCGCGCATCCTCTCAATTGGCTGCTCGCGTCAAGACGTACCATTATGTTATGATGAAAAATAAACAAGACCGGAAAAGGAGAGGAAGAAGAAAAATCCAAGTCGACGAACCGCTGCAGGATTGATCGATTTGGATGTCGAGAGTGATGGACAAGGAGCGATGATGGAACGGGAGGTATGTGTTGTCTGCGACGGGGGTAAAGTGCAAGCTAAACCCACCTGGAGACCAGTGGCCAGTTGCTGCCGCTCCCTCCTTTGGTGAGTTGAGGCCACATGCACCAGAAAAGGGTCTCGACTGGTGCGGCGGCAGAATAATGTTCCGGCTAGTCTGGGGGTGCCAACTCTTTGGGACAGCGAAACCTTGTCACCAAGATCCCGTCCAATAATCAATGCAATCCCGTCTGCGATTTGTTTGTTTGTCTGTTTATTTTACTTTTTACTATTTTCTTTTTCACGACATCCAACGGTTTTCTTTTGAACATATCGAGATAATGAAGTCAAAGACCATCGGTCCGGTTGTCGCACTGCTTCACTGGCATGACTAGTCAAGCTCGAAAGTAACCATTGGACCCTCATTGACAATAATACAATAGCTGTATCATTGAAAGAGTTTTACAATTTGAGGCAACTATGTATAGTATGAGGTATCTTTTCTTCTCCTTTCCCACTTGCGCTGGTCTTTCTGCATTTCAACCGTAGCGTCCAACAGAAACTCAACAACATGACAAAACACAAAAAGACAAAGAAAAAAAAAGTATATTTCACCTGCGTCTTGTCCCCTCCTCTTCCCTTTCGTCTTCTTCTCCTCTTTCTGATCCCCGTGCATGCATTATACCAGCGACGAAGCTCTCCACACCTGGAAGAAGATAAAAAGAGACCAGGAGAAACAAAAAGAAAAGAAACCCCCTTTGACCAAAAACGCCTTGCGCTATGAATGGAATACTGTAGTTTCCCATCGGAAGCTCTGCAGAGATATAATAGAAAGATTTCGAAAAGTGGTTTTGTTGAATAACAAAGGAAGAATGGAAAAAATGCAAAAAGTACAAGTTATTTCTTCTTCTTTTTGACCGCTCGAAAGAGTTTCTGTTTCTTTTAAAGAGTGACATCGAGGACAAGGCTGACATCTGAGACCTTAGGGCCAGCCAGATCCTCGAGGACGGGAATCAGGTCTAGCAATTCATTGTCGTGGGCGTCAGAGAACCAGCTGCTGATGGGAACGGCGTGTTGAGGGTGGAATATGTACGAGGTCGGTGAGTTGTCAATGATAATAGTGTCTTTGAGATCGCGTCCGACTTGCGACAGATCCTTGACGTAATTGCCTTGATGATTGTAGCAGCTCTCGCGAAAAAGTCTGTGATGAACGACATTGTGAATGTCGAGCTGGTCTAATAGAGGATCCCCATACTGCGTGCGAGTTAGTAATGGTGGGCTACCCCAATGGGTACTTTGTTGACATGCCTTGGAAACAGACGCGGTAAAAACGACAACTTCGTACAGCTCGCCAACTCGCTTCATGAATTCGTCGACTCCAGGCCGCTTAATGACATATACATTGTGATAATTGCCTTCAATTTCGACAGGTATCGTGAAGTCGGCTTGGTGGAGAATCTGTGGGCAGAGTGTCAAAACGAGATCAAGAATAGCCCCTGTGTGACTGTACGTACCTTGAATGAGCTGTGTACAAGGGTTTCATCAAGATCCAAAACAAGACATTTTCGGCCCTTGTGCTCGGGAGCAATGGGGGGTAGCAGCCACTTGCGCTCCTCCTCCACAGCAGCAGCAGCAGCAGGAGGGAGGGGAAACGGGACGGTCGTAGCGACGGCAGGCCCAGGGGGCGGAGGTGGCACAGTTCTCTGGTCAGGCTCCTCGGGAGACTCTACGACTGGCGTTTCGCGAGAATCCTCAGGCGCGTCGGGCATTTCGGAGTCATCGCCATTGGAAGAGTTGCCTCCACCTGCTGATTGCGGTGCGCTAGGAGGCTCGACGGCAACGGCAGGCGGGTTCTCGTGGTGCGTGTTCGCTTCTTCCATGATGACATCCTGGGAGCCGCTAGAGGCTCCTTGCTGGTCGGTAGTGGCAGCAACTGTGTTGATGGGCTTCTCATTCGAGTTGCGAGCGTACTGGTCCTGAGAAGTTTGGGATCGAGACTTAGCCGTGGTCGGCCGTTGAGGAAGTTTGTTTAGTTTGTGAACGTTGCTTTTGTCCTCATCATCTGGGACTCCGCAGCAGCCGAGAAGAGAAAGAAGGCCTCCCTTCTTCCTTCTTTGCTTCTGCTCGCTGGCGGATGGCGAGCTTGGTTGTGTGTGGCCAGGGGTGCTGGCGACATCAGCGTCCCCAACCTGGCGCGAAGCACTCATCGAGCCGTTGGGCTGGGCTTCGGCGTAGCTATTCTTGGAGTCTTTGGAGCGGGCACTGCTGCTGCTGCGGCCAGTGGCAGAGGGCGCAGCTTGAATTTTTTGTTGTGAAGAGGATCTCGAAGGGACCTTGAGCATGCCCTGACTCTGGCGGGCGGTCCCAGCCTCGTCGGAGGTTATTGTGTCGCTGTTGTCGGTTGGCATGCTTGTGCTCTGTTCTATGGGTATATCACGCTTCCTATCGCTGGTTTATTAGGGTGATGGCGGCACAGGTTGTGGCACAGTAGTTTAACGGGCTGTTCAACGAGGCGCGGGCGGGTTAGCGACAGGCAATGCAACAAGACCACGAATATTCACCAGTCTGCGCTGGATCGACGGCATGCGACGACGAGCGCAGCAAAGACCGGGTAGAAAGGGGGTGAAAACTCACGTCGACTAGCAATTGGGCTGGCCAAGCGCGCACAAGTCCGAGCCCAAGATAGGCAGGAGGCAGGGCCAACCGTACCAAATGCGACGGGGATTGTCAAGACACGAGGTCTGGACGGGAAGAAAATCGCACAAGAGGGTCGGTGACGGGGAATAAATGCAACGACAGCTGGCGGCAGGTCGCGTCGGGGCCACGGCAGGAGAATCGAGCCGTCGAGGACGTGAGGCCCGAGTCAAGATGGAAGCGCTAGCGAGGCTGGGGCCAATGGCAGCGTGTGCGGTCAAGGCTGGCGGAAGGGGTGGCAGGCCTCAGACGAGCTGCGGGTAAGAGATGGACAGCGTCTGCTTTTGGCGATGGACGAGAGCGAGGACGTCGAGTCGCGAGATGAGAAGCGGAGGGGAACCGGAGTGCGGCGTATCGGAGGATGAATGGAGGAAGCTCGTGGCGCCAGGAAGATGAGCGGCCGTGGAGCGGGAAGCTTACCAGTTGGCAGTAGACAGAAGGTTGAGGGCAACGAGGCAGGCACAAGACGAGGAGAGGAGCAAACTAGCTTGGCAGTACTAACTAGGCTGGGGCCCGTGGGATAGATGGGGCCGGACAGAGGCAGCGGGCGACGGAGACGAGGAGAGTAATAAAAAGGTACTTCTGGCGAGCAATAATATTTGGCTGGCTGGGAGGTTTTGGGGGAGAAAAAGGACCTTGTGCTGGGGCTTGCATCCGTCAAAGTACTTTCGGGTACTTGTTGTCGCCAGGCGAAATGGAGGGGCTTTTCGGTGTGAGTGGGGTCTCTCATGAGATTAAATCAGCCCAGGGCTTGACACTGATAGGCCAGTGCCAGGCTTCCCGTTAGCTAGGACCACTCTAACCTTTCAGGGCGCTCCAGGGCTGCCTACAGGCGTCTCCCCTGAGCAACGCTGGGGTACCCAGGTACCTATCTATTTATCAGGTGCAAGGACAACAGTCAGATAAATAAAGAGGACTCAGGCAGGCAGAGGTCCGAATTGCACCGTGAGCGTGGAAAACAGGGGTGGGGGTTCGAGTCTTTTCTTAATTTCCCGCCAACAAGAGCCATTTCATTCAAAGACAAAAGTCATCAAGTCAAAGTCACGGGCAAAAAGGAGCAGCTGAGTGAACAACTAATTACTTTGAACTACCTAGGTAGTCAGCCCCCTGTAATGGCGCTCCAGAACACTATGAGAAGTGGTGCTTCCACCATCTCTGTGTACCTCTTTGTACCTCCTGTCCAACTCTTGTCTTCCTCTGCCAACCTCTCAATGACATCCAAAACCACCTGGCAGGTTGCCAATATGACCGTGTGCATCTGCATTGGAGAATATATTGCATCCTCATAAGCTCCCGACAAGCCTTCGGTTCGCATCCACGTCTCACCTCACATTGCCTTTCTCCCAGTGCATTGCCTGCCATCTCGTCCTGGTGACGGCCCCCCATGAGAGACTGCCGTGCGACGCAATGTGCAACCTAAATACCTGCTTGCTAACCTACTAGTATCAATGCACTCAGTGAGTGCCTAGCAGTTATTAAATACAGACCTATGCCTAAATACAGTAGACGGCTCCGCCCGTCCCCGGCGCCTTTCGTTAGTCCGTGTGGCGATGGTGCATTGTCAAGTGTACGGATATCGCTCAAGCACTTCCATTTGCTGCCAACTGCTGCAAATTTCACTTCATCAGCTCACTGACTCACTTGCACTGAATGCCGCAGCACCCTCCTTCGGCCTTGACGCCGTCTTCCAGTTTTGAACGTAGGCTCCTCCTTCCTGTGGCGTCCGCAACATCACAGCCCACAACCCACAGCCCTTTGAGAAGCTGCAGGACGCTGGGCGCTAATAATGCGACATTGAGCCCATAACTGGCTGGCGAATCTGGTGTAGGATCGTCTTAATTACTAGCTAGACGTCAGACCACTGTGAGCAAACTGGACAGGTTTATGAGTGGATGGCTTTCAGAGACACACAGACTGTCAACTGTATTGTTCGACAGTCTGCCATTGCTTTACTTTTGGCTAGCATTTTGCTGAACCTTATCGGAATACGGGGAGCTGTAGTCCGACTAATTATTAATAATGGCGAAAATATGTGGTGTTGCCATTTATAATGCCAGGCAGCTTGGCAGTCTGCCTCTGGGGTCTCGTCACAGTGCGACATTAGCCCCAAAATCCCATCACCGGTCTGATTGGGTCTCTTGCCGCCCAGTGTTCGTGATGCCACTTTACCATGGCAGCCAATCCCCGGCGGTGGTCAGCCAGAGACACGCATCGTGCTGTAGAAAAGCGTGCCACCGGCAACAAGCCCCTTGGCAGGCAGGCAACGCCCCCTGGATGAGGCCCCGTTGGGCGAGGGAGGGTGAATCGTACGGGAAGATGCCGTATCGCATTGGACCAGAGATGCACGGATAACTGGTCCAGTCGTTGAGATGATTGTATTGGGGGCACTCCTCTGCGTGGGTGTGCAGGCCAGTTTTACTTTTATTAAGCGAACCGCTGCTGGGGGCACAGCATATGCTGATAGGTCAACAAGACTGGCACACTAGTTTGAGCATCCATCACATCTCTGTACTGAAACGAGTGATTGGCCGATTTCCACCTAGATTGGCGACGTCACAGACGCTAACTCTGGTCTCTGGTGATGTACAAGCGCTTGCTATTACGAGGCAGAGACTGGTGGTGTAGTAGTCAAGATGCGCTGCATGAAGAGGTCTCGGCTCGTGTCGCTGAGTGGTTGAGTGGCTGTTTGGCTGCAGTCAGCCTCTGGGAATCTACGGACACAGAAAGGCTTTTGTCAAAGGAGACATGTGGGCGGGCCGATGGCCCGAGCCTCTTTGAAAGGAAGTGCGGTTTTTATAGTAGTTGACAGTCAGCTTTGTGGAGTCGGTCATTTCTCCGTTCACTGTCAGATACAAGGTATACTTCTTCGCACATGTCTGTCCTTTTGTGAATTTCTGCGAGACGCCGTTTGCGAGGGAGAAGGAACGCAGGATGACGAGGAGAGAGGAGGAGCTGCGCAAGATGGAATCATCTGCAGACAATTGGTTCAGCCACTGGTCGCCGTCTATTGATCGAACGCACAGCGATGCAAGATTTGATGGTGCTGAATCGCCCTTGTCTGTGTCCTCTCGTGCACAAGCTTGCAGCTTCATGCTTCTCCAGGCCTTCTCCAAAGCCTTCTCCAGAATCATGTGACTGCCCCGGACTGGACGGCCGCCGCCGCCTCCACCAGTTCTGGAGTGGCTGCAGTCAGCGAGCGGGACCCGTTTGACGTGCCTCGGATAGGCCGCACTAGCCCGTTCACATGCCTTGTCGCCAGCTTAAACACCAACTTCTGACCAATTGACTTTGGCCCATCTCAACCCTCGTCATCCAATCCTCTCCAGCGTCCAATATTACAACCTATCTCCCTAGCTGTGACTGCTCCCCTCTCCATCGACTTCTTCAACTTGTGCTGCCGCCCGTCTGCCTCGCCAAAGCGCAGCGGACTCATGTCCTCGATCGCATTCGCCAACTGCTAAGAGGCTCCCGCCACCTCATACTCAGTGCATCGCGCCTCTCTCCACACCGTTCGCTGCCATGGCTGCGCAGTCGACGCTGCGCAGCACCGCTGCCGAGCAGGCCATTGCGGCTTTCTTCGACAAGTGGACCGGTGCCGCCAAGTCGCGATTCCGCAACAGCTCCCGCGCAAGTCGCATTCTCGCCACGCTCGCCCTCATTGCCTCTATTATTGTTGGCGCTGAAGGCACTCGTCGTTGGTGGAACAAGAGCTCTCAAGAGAATGAGCAGGGCCGCAAGCTCGTCCGTACCAACTCATGGTTACATAACAAGGATGGGTCGCGCACCATCTACGTCCCTTACAAGCATGGCACATCCAAGGTCATAATCAACACCACCAAACCTCTGACTTTCGAAGCTCATCGACGTCTCTTTCTCAATCCACCTCGTGTCTCAGGTCTAGGTGATGCAACAGTGCCTTCAGCTCAGACCAAACCTGGCCTAAACCTGGCCTTCCTCCACCAGTTTCTCAGCCTCATGAGTATCATGATCCCTCGCTGGACTAGCAAAGAAGCCGGCCTGCTACTCAGCCATGGCCTCTTTCTCATTCTGAGAACCTATCTGTCACTGGTTGTAGCACGTCTAGACGGTGAGATTGTGCGCGATTTGGTTGCCGGAAATGGCAAGGCCTTCGCCTGGGGTATTGCCAAGGTTAGTCGTCATGCTACATTGATACTCCCATTTTACTAAATCGACATTACAGTGGCTCGGCCTCGGAGGTTTTGCTTCTTACACCAACGCTGCCATTAAATATCTCGAATCCAAGGTGTCTATTGCCTTCCGTACGCGACTCACGAGATATATCCACGATCTGTACCTCAACGAGAACATGAACTACTATAAGCTGTCCAACCTCGATGGCGGAATTGGCCAGGGAGCCGATCAGTTCATCACACAAGACCTCACACTCTTTTGCGCGGCCGCTGCAAATCTCTACTCCTCCCTCGGAAAACCGTTTATTGACCTCTGCGTCTTTAACTTTCAACTATACCGATCCCTGGGTCCTCTAGCTCTGACTGGCCTGATGAGTAACTATTTCCTTACAGCCAGCATCCTTCGAAGATTATCTCCTCCTTTCGGAAAGCTCAAGGCCGTAGAGGGCCGCAAAGAGGGCGACTTTCGCAGCTTGCACGCTCGCCTGATTGCGAACGCCGAAGAGGTCGCTTTTTACGGCGGTGCTGACACGGAAAAGACCTTCTTGAACAAGGAGTACAAGTCACTCAAGAGTTGGATGGAGGGAATCTACATGCTAAAAATTCGCTACAATATTCTCGAAGATTTCATTCTCAAGTACAGCTGGAGCGCTTACGGCTACCTCCTGGCTTCGCTGCCCGTATTTTTGCCAGCTTGGGGTGGTGTTGGCGGACTGTCAGAGATGGTCGAGCACGCTCAAAAGGGCGGTCGCGAACGTAACCGAATGAAGGATTTCATCACTAACAAGCGTCTGATGCTTTCGCTTGCTGATGCGGGTGGTCGCATGATGTATTCCCTCAAGGATCTGGCTGAGCTTGCTGGCTACACGAGCCGCGTGTACACGCTCATTTCTACTCTGCACAGAGTCCACGCCGACGCCTACTATCTGCGCAACGCGCAAAACGATTTATATTCCCTGTCCGATGTTCAAGGAACCATCCAAAAGGGCTTCGACGGTGTGCGCTTTGAGCAGGTCCCCATCGTTGCCCCTAGTATCTGGCCTCAAGGCGGTGACGAGCTGGTAGACTCGCTTTCCATGATCGTTCGAAGCGGCGAGCACTTGCTTATCTCTGGACCAAACGGCGTCGGTAAGACTGCCATTGCGAGAGTTCTCGCTGGCCTATGGCCTGTCTACCGCGGCCTGGTCAGCCGTCCAAAGAATATTGGCGAGGACGGTGTCATGTTCCTGCCTCAGCGCCCGTATCTCAGCCCTGGGACTCTCCGCGACCAAGTCATCTATCCTGACGGCCACCTGGACATGCGACTGAAGCGCAAATCCGAGGATGACTTGAAACGCGTCCTGGACGAGGCCAAACTGGGATACTTGCCCGACCGCGAAGGCGGCTGGGATACGCGCAAAGAATGGAAGGACGTCTTGAGCGGCGGCGAAAAGCAGCGCATGGGCTTTGCTCGCTTGCTGTACCACGAGCCCAAGTACGCCATCATTGACGAGGGCACTAGCGCCGTGTCTAGCGATGTCGAAGGACTTCTTTACGAAACGTGCAAGGACAAGGGCATCAGTAAGTTGACTCTTCTTCTGCCTCAATGATGCATATGCTAATCCCACTTGCCTCTAGCTCTCATCACGATTTCGACTCGCGCGTCTCTGAAAAAGTACCACACCTACAACCTGGTTCTTGGGCAGGGCGAGACTGGCGACGAGTGGGAGTTTGAGCGCATCGGCACCGAGCGCGAGAAGCTCCAGGTGGAAAAGGAGCTGCAAGAGATTCGCGAGCGGCTCGCACAGGTCGACGAGTGGAAGCAAAGACGACAAGACATTGACAAGGAGCTGGCGGCGGTGTGGACGGACCAGGGTGAGTCGCTTGACGCGCCCGAGTATGTCGAAACGTCCGAAGCTGCTGGGGAAGAGGCGGTGGAGGCTACCGCGGCATAGACCATTGGGCGGAGCGAAGCTAGACGATGTAGAACATGCATTTTTGTTTATAACAAGCAACATCTGTATATGTATGTATGGGGGCAGTCACCTTTATAGCGGATGAGGATGAATCGAATACCAATGAATACATGATCATGATGACCGAAGCGAGGAACCCGAGGAATATCTTCCTGGCGCAAGTCAATGATGGTGTCCCGTTCGCTACAAGGCAAGTGCTCCAGCTTCGCTTGCGCAAGCATGTGTGCTCTCTCCTGTACAAATGGGCTCATTCTCTTTTGTTCATTACAACGAAACAAGAAAAGCGTTTTAAACTTGTTGCGAGTCGTTGGACAATGCTCTTATTATAGACCTTGTCCTTCTTTATGTGGCTGGACTGTACACGTCTTCTTCAACCAGCATCATCTTACAAGTCGCCGGAATCTCTCGAATACCCAAAGAAGATACTCTGGCCACGAGGGACTCTCTCGTTGCCCCCATCTCCATTTGCTGTCTCGATCATGTTTGCCCTTGTGCACCCTGTAACACTGAGTCGACTTTTCCTTGCACAACACACCTCCGTTTGAAATCCATGTTTGCTGTCTTCCTTTCCTGCAGTTGCCTACCTTTTCAAGTCTGCTATACTGAAGAGCCCGCGCTGGGCAGTGTACATAAACACGACTGCTCGGAGCAGTCAAGCGCGCATCTTTTCACAAGTCACACTGCCGGCACTCAGCCCTTGACAACTTAGCGAGCTCACGAGCGTCCACGAGCATCGCCGCCGTCACTTACACGAGGCTCTCGTCACAAGGCTGGAACCCATCAGCCCTTTTTGTTTTCCTTATACAATGACTTATAGCATCACTGCTAGAGGTACTCATGTATTCAGAAAGCTTACATCCTGAAATCATCTATCATTTTCGTTGTTCTGCGGCCTCAAATGTCTTCGGCTTGTACGACTACCCAACGGCCGCCGTGTGATGCCAAGGAATGTGTCTATCGAAACTCCAAGAATATCCAAACCCAAAAGAAACGAGATACTTTGATTCCCGAAAACGCTCCGTCGTAGTCTCGCAAAGACGTCGCCTCTTGACAAAAGCCATACTTGCCATTAAGAGAACTTTTTAGCGAGCAACGAACGTCTCAGCATCCCATCCAAATGTGCGTGCCAGCCTTTGACTTAGATTCAGCTTCCTGAAACCCTCCACCCGCGGCCCGTGAGGTCTGTGAACGGTCAGCGAGCTCTGCAGAACAAGGTCCTTCGGCGGCTCAAAAAGGAAGCTCGATCCCTGCCGCGGCGTGATGCGGAAATTGAGCTCCGCCATGGCGGCTTCAAAGCTTGCCCAGTGCAGTCCGCTTCGCAACTCCGATCTGTCGAATAGAGTCGTGAACACTTGTGCAGCGGAGGGGCTGACTCTGATCTTGCGTTGTGGCGGCTCACCGCGCTGCGTCGGCGGATCGCCTTGCGTCAGCGCGGTTCTTCGGAGCAAGAGCTGGGCTTTCGGAGCAGGTTCAGTTGGCTTATCAGACTCTGGCTTCGATTTGCCCTTCGGCTTCTTTTTCTTCTTATTGAGAGATGCTGGCTGCGCTGCGCTGTCCTCTGTCGTCATCGGCGGTGACTTGCATGCTGCCGCGGCTTCCACGGTGGCATCACACTGCTGCTGCACTTCCTGTCCAGCGTTGGGTTCCAGCTGAGGGCAGCTAGATTGTTTCTTGGTCTGTGCTAGGCAGGTGCTTATAAACGACTCGTCCGTCTCAGGTACGGAGCAACCGGAGAGTTGACGAGTACAGTCTGCAAGCACGTCCAAGGCAGAATGAGCTGTGCAAACGACCTGAGGGTCGACAATTGACGGCATAATTCTTGGGATGTCAAGGTGCGGCTTAGCAAGTATCATTATGGACTTAAAGGTACGAGGTTTGGTGACTAACATGGCCTCTAGGGAGCGCGAAAATGGTGGCGTGACGAAAATCAACGGCATGTTCTTGATCAATTCCGCCACACGTAGCAGGTAATTGATAGCTTGATCCTCGGCAGCGTTTGGATCTTCGAAAGCATCTATACTGACGCCAATTATGGCGACTTCGAGAATCTCATCCGGCTTGGTAAGAGCTGTTTCTTTGTGCGCGAGACTCAGCAGAGCTTGTAGCAAGATTTTTTGCTTCGCCAATCGCCTGTGTCTGCCTCTCATAACAATGCGCGCGTTTCCTTTCGCGTCCAGGGCATTTGGAACTCTCACAAAACAACACTGTGCCGGATAATCCTGGGTCTCCCGACGAAGGACAAGACGAGCGCGAGTGTACTCCATGTGACAGACGATTGCCAGCTGTTGAAGTATTGCGTAGCGGAAAGGCTTGTTCCCAGAATTGAGAGACAAAAGCTCTTTATGCCTCTTTAAGATAGGGGACCTGAAATAATTTGAGAGCCTGCATTGGGCTTATTGAGTGTCGGGTATGCCGAGCAAACAGACGACCGAAGGCTATCGAAGCTGTGAATTGGCGCAGCAAACGGCAGCGTCAGCCAGCAAACACACACATTCAGCGCACATCCTCTGCATGATACGCATCTCTTTCTAGATATTCTGAACCATTTGTGACTGATGACAAGGTCACATACCCCGTTTTGAGTGACGACGCACGCTTTCGGCAGGCTGCAGGGAAACGCGTCGCCCGGTTATCGAGACGGTGAGTTCCGACCGCGGGTCGGGGGTCGACCAGCCCTACTACGCAAACAGACAGAGGCCTGGTTTGAAAGCAGTTGCCAGCAAACTGAAACAACATTATAATAAAGTGTGTGCATGTTGAAGAGGCCTAATTCGGACTGAGAGCAGCTGGCGACGCCTGGTGAGCACGAACAGTTTAGTCCAATGCACAGTGGCACTGACACTGCAGCATCAGGGCAATTTGGAGTAGAGATGTTCAATAAGTACGGATATTATAGGATTGCATACTTTTGAAAGATAGCGGAAAACAGAGACACGTACCTGATTCGCGCTCTGCCATCATGTCCGGAGCTTAATTTGGCCGTCTCTTTGACGATTCGCCACTTGACTGGCTCAGGGCTGAGTTCTTGCGCATAAGATATCGTCTCTTGGTGCTCAAAGCTGAAGCGCGTATATGAATAATATTCGCCAGCTCTTTTCGCAGATACCACTTAGCCTTTGGCACCTCCGGCGCCGCGCTGAAAGACGGACTTCCCTCTGATGTCAAGGGCGACTTCGCACCATTCTAGTTCTCGTCTTCTAAATCCCAGAGCTCCGGATTGGAAAAGGAAGACCGAGAGGATATTCCAAACTCAGCTTGCCCTCGTGCCGCGTAGCAGTGCGCCTCGATGCCTTAACCGCTACTGCAGCACCGTCGTCCTTGCCCTCAGCAAACCTAATATCGACGTTCCAGCCCAGCTTCGCCTCCACGCGGGTGTATCACATGCAGAGCTCCGCCACCGATCCGATGACCAGCTTCTCGCAAGTGATCGCCAAGTCTCGACCCTATCACTCGCTTGATGTCGTCCACCTCATGGTGGGAGTAGATCCCTACATGTCCACCGGCAAAGGCACTTCATCGGAATCGTCCACCTCCGCGAAATTGAACACCTTGGTCGTGCCAAGGGTGCGCTCGAGCTTGTTGAATCGCATCACAAAGGGCTGTTTGCGGATCTTGTGTGAGATGTCCATGGCAATTATGTCGGCGCTCTTTTGCGTAAGGCACATGATGGCGCCATCTGCTGCACAGCAATGCGCGTCCCGAGGCCGAGCTTCTCTATGGCCTCTGCGCGCGTGTCGCGCAGCGCAGGCCACTTTTGGAAGAAGTCTCGTGCCATGCCGACTCGTCTCTGCTCGTGGGTGCCAAAATCTGGGCGATACTTTTTCCTGACTGGTACATTCTCATGTGCTGCACGATGCGACTCATTATTGAGAACATATTCTCATTGAGGGAGAAGAGTCGCTCCATCATGGTGACAGCCATGTCGGGTGTCATACTAGCCAAGAAGCTGAGCAACTGCCTGATGTCCTGCGCACGTGGCCAAGCTTCACCTTAGCTTGTTGGATCTGACCGCTTGCCCATGAGGAATCGATAACGATCTGCCGCCGATGTTCAGCTCGTTGACCAGTCCTGTGAAGCTGGAGTCTGTTTGCGACTCTCTAGACAGAACAGAAAACTGTCGCAGGAGTGTCATCTCGCCCGCAAACTTGAGCAGGGAAATTAGGTTGGTGGGCGCTTCTGCCGTGACCTGGGGGTTCCACTCCAAATGAGCCGATTTACGTTGTTTTGCAGGACATGATTGAGGCAGTCAAGCCTCTCGTCACTGTAAAGGAGCTACCAATACCTACTGGCTGGCGGCTTTGTGGCACTGGTGGTGGAGCAGGACGAGTCTTTTGTGTAGACGCAAGAGTTCGTCCAGAGTGCTGGGGTTTTCGATCGTACTCGAGGTCATCGTGATAATGTTGGTGTGATTTTGGGATATTTGGATGTATCGTTGTTTCGTTTCGGGCAATTTTGCTGGTGAGTCTGTTTGAATGCCTGGTGTGCAGCAGAATGGGGGCTACTGGCAGTCTACTTGATGATTCCGCCAGTATTTAGAGCTTTGTCTCTGAAAATGTAAGAATGGAAGTAGTTGCTGCCTTTTTCGCCGCCTTTTTTGCTCATGTCGGACTTCGCATCCTAGTTTTGTGGCTTGATGTTGGCAACCTTTGTCGTGCGAGGGTTGCCTTTGTGCGCCGTTTAGAAACCCACTTCCATAGGTAGTGTTTCGGCGAGAACCAGTGCGAGTGCGTCAAATTCTCGGAGACGCAACGACAAATCTCGATTCTAGAATGCATGCATAGGTCATGATGAAAGCGGTAGCATCATTCACTGCTCCGTAAGCGGCGGCTTCCGGGAGCGTGAAAAGAGGCGGCAATGCAGCAAAGACGGACACTTTGCAGAATACGGCGGCGCTTTAGAGATGAGGAATACAAAAAAAGGTCAGAATACCCGAGTTGGAAAAATCGGAGCAACGTGTAACAAGGCGAAGTTTTTCATGCTGGTCTGATTTGGTGCTTGGCTGGCGGCCGACGGTGCCCATGTCTGACTTGCCTGCTTCTGCAGGAGCTGCATTGTTCACTCCACTCCACAGACAGGTCGACTCAAAACTTCTTGGCAGTCATGGCTATTGAACTTGTCGATTGTTGATGTGGTGCAATGCTTACTGGCCAGCTGGCGTAGGCACAAAGGGCGTGATGGTGGGTGAGTGATATTTGGTGAGCGGAAGCGCTTGCGCTAGTTGTCGTGGTCATTTGCTGGGTGTAGTTTAGGTGGCAGCTTAGGTGGCAGCTTGGGTGGCAGTCTTGTCGAGTCGGCGAGGCCTAATTCTATTGGGGTCAGGGCGAGTTAAAATAGCTCTCATGTCTGCTAAAAAGACGAATTCGTTAATGCGTCATCATCTTGCCTGACATACATAACGTGGTATGCATCTTGCTGGTACTATTTTCAGGGAGAGAGGCGGGCGTTGACAGGGCTTCGAGTGCGTTTGATGCCTACAGAATCCACTAAATCTTGGTCACCAGAGTCATCGCCCGTTGTAATCCAGGCTGTAACCTAGGGTGTGCACGCTGTGATCGCTGTAATCTACGCTGTAATCGGCAGAATTGGCGATTCCAGCAAAACCCGGCCCCCAGGCAGCGTTGCTCACTTTAACTGCCCCCCTCCCCCGTTCCTCCCAGCTTCTTCCAATTTTCCTTCCCACATCTCATTGTTCCTCTTTGGCCGCTTCTTCTTTTCCCGTCGACTTCTCCTTGTCGGAATTTTGCTGTTGCGCTGCTCATCTGGCGCTGCCATTCGACCGCTGCCGGCTACGCTGGCGACTTATATCCCCACGTCCGTTTGCCATGGACTGCCCACTGCTGGCCGGCGGCCGGCGGGACATGAACGCGATGCTGCCTGCTGCGTTCTTCAGAAGAGAAAGCGTCAAAAATAGCTGAAGTCTCCTCTCCTCGACACAATATCCGCCACCAACGCAACGCAACACGACTGTCCGCAATCCCCTACTTGCTGCCCAGAGTCAAACTCATCGAGGGCCGGGGTGCCCGCGCGAGTATCCGAACATTGGCGCTACGCTACTCCGTCCTGCGCTGGCCGCCACCACGAGGCGTGCATACCAGGGGTGCCCAGCCCACCACCCACCACCTCGATTGTGTGGAGAGGGCCACTGCCACCCAAGCCCGCCCATTTGACAAGATGACCGAGGAACTGCTGGAGTATTCCTCTGCCAATTATTGCTGCGGCCAATCTGCTGGTGCCCAAGAAAATTAAGGTATCACAAATTTTCTTTTGTCGACGCTGGGGAAGGGGGGAAGCGGATCACCCTTCCCTTCGGCCCTGACTGGGCTGCGTGATACGAGACGGCCAGGACCATGCAACCCGTCGCACACCCGGTTCGCATCAAGCTTTGACTTTACAGTCCAAACTTCACAGCATTCTCCCGCATCACATCATTTCGGATTGCGATGGTGGGGCGTCTTCTCTGGCGAGACTGTCGGGGCGCCCGTTATTATCATTTCTATCTGCAGGGTCCAACGGGGTCGGTTCCGGAAGAGGCGTGGGGACGGTTGGCGGCGAGACACTGCCACCATGTGTTTGTCGGGGCCCGGCCTTCCATCTAAGTTAGGAGAGAATCGAAAGTTTCTTCCAAGAAGATTCCGTCGCCTCTTCTGGCATTTGGCATCGTCCTGACGCCGTTGACCTGCCATGATGCAACTAGTACGGGCCGTCCGTCCCACCCACCATTGGGTCCCTGTTCTGGCCAGGCCTATCTCGATCTTTTTTGCAGATGATGTCCAGTGTGGGTAAGCTTTTTTACTTTTTTCTTTTTCGATTTTTGTCTTTGGTGTGGCTGGCTGTTTGTCAGATGCAGAGCCTGCAGCCCTTTGCAGAGCACACGTCAACATCTTTCCTGGTCTGCATACTGGACAGCAAGAAGCATTGTCACAAATGTTTGACCAAAACAAGCTGTTTGAACTTTCCTACTCTCTGTTAAGGTTTGGTAGCAATTCGCGGCGTTTGGCTAACAGCAATGCCAGCCCGGCTAACAGAACACCTTTCTCTCGCTGATTGGTGGCAGACATCTCCGAGGAGCCACAATCTATTGGCGCTATACTGCATCCGGCTAGCAGCCTCTGCCGCTCACAGCCCACTCTCCAAAAGCGACTGAACAAGCTGGTCCCCCCCTTCCAAGGCCCTCTGCTGGCTGGTGAAATGCGAGACAAAGCCCGTGGCAGCAACAATCGCTGACATCCACCTCAACGCGCGTTAGCCTTGCTATTCATCTCGCTGCCACGCTGCCACCACCTCGGCGCCCCTTTGCTGTGGGTAGAGTCTATTTCGTCTGCTTTCCTACGATATCTCTCGTGGTTCATTTCGGTATCCTGGCGACTGTTGACTGCTGCAGCGGTGTCCTGATCGCAGAGTGTTGGTAGGCAGGCAAGCTGCGACACGTCGCAAATTTTCAGTCTGTCTGCGTGCCTCCTGCGCCCAGCAGCCGAGCAGCTCAACAGGGTTCAAGTCGCACCCACTCTGTTTTTTTTTTCCTCCCCTCTATTGTCTGATAAAGAGTTTCTACGGCGGCAGCACTCGATTGATACCCCCTGGCGAGGACCGCGTGCTGTTTTCGCGACAGCCATCTTGCCGCACCTACCTCCACCATCAAAGCCCCAGGCAGCAGGTACTTGCTGCCCCGTACAGTGTCTGGTGTCCAGCCAGGTATCCCCTTCGTACGCAGCGCCACAGCCGGACAAGAACACGACAGGTACGTCTATTTGTGTGGCCTTTTAGTGCCGCTCTCAAGTATCTTTCGCGTCTTTCTTGTGCCAGCACTCTCAGCGACAGTCTCTTCTGCGCATCACTATTGCTCCAGGCGGGCCAGCACCCCCTCTCCGCTGCAAAAGCTCCTCACACTGGCCACTGGCCAACCTCCCCCCCCGAATCTTTATCCACCAAAATCTTTCCCCCAAGGCCCTTGGCTGCTCTGCGCCTGCGTCTCTCTCCGCCTGTCTGCCCATTTTCCCACCCCGACACCTGCTCATTTCCTCCGCCAACCCGCGACGCGACTCGACGCTGTCCATCACCACCCTCCGTGCCGTGCGACCGGCCCCATCTCCATCCAACCTTGTGCCATCCAATGGGTCCTTGCTTTCCTATCCCTTGATTGCTGACTTTGTTTCGCATAGCTTGTCGGCTCTCACGCCATGAGCGCCTGGATGAATGACGCTGTCCCCAACCACAATGGAAGCGGTTTTCCACACATGAACGACCCCAACGCCGCCACGGGCATGATGGATCCCTCCGCCTTCATGGCTAATCCGGCCCAATTCAATCCTGCCCAGTTCGCCAACCAGCAGCAGCAGCAACAGCAACAGCTACAGCCTCAACAGCCTCAGCAGCAGCCCTCCCAGCAGCAGATGGCCGCCATGCAGCAAAACGGCCCCATGCGCCACGCATCTCCCTCTGCTTTCCAGCAGAATCCCGCCTATCAAACAAACTCAGTCATTCCTTCCAAGCGTCCTAGACCACGCGAAGACAGTGTCACCGGCTCCCCCGGACAGATGCAGGGCATGCTACCGCCGTCGCGCTCCGAGACGCCTCAGCAGCAAAACTTCTCCGGCATGCCGCAGGCTGGCGCTATGCCTCAGCAGACGCCAGGTCAATTTCCTCATCTGCAGGCGAATGGCTCCGCCAATGCGACACCCTCTCCTATCATGGGCAATCAAATGCGCCCGGGCAGCGTCCCTCAGAGAGTTGCTACCGCCTCCCCCCACCCCTTCTCCCCCGGTCCTCAACAGCAACAACAATTCGCATCGCAAGCATCTCCCGCGCCATCCGAACACGGTACGCCGCAGCCGAGCCAATTTATGCAGAATGCTCCCCAGGGCTTCAATCCCGCTTTCGCTCCATCGCCGTCGAATCCTCGCCCTTCACCCAATCCCAACGCCATGGGCGCGAATCAGATGATGCAGCAGCATATGGCTCAAATGCCTCAGGGCATGAACCAAATGCAGGCCAACATGTATGCGCAGATGCAGCAGCAACAACAAGGACAGGGCCAGGGACAACATGCTCAGCAACGGCAGGGTGCCCAAGGCATGCAGGGTATGACCGAGCAGCAGAAGATGGCTGCCTATCAAATGCGTCTTCAGCAACAGCTCCAGGGCAACATGCAGATGCAGGCCCAGATGCAGGCTCAGGGCATGGGTCGTGGTATGATCCAGAAGCCTCAGATGGGCGTCATGCCAAACGGTCAGATGCCTCAGGGTGGCATGCGACCTCAGCAGCGGCCAATGGCCGGCACGCCTGAACAATTTATGAAGAACCTTGCTCATTTCATGGCCTCCAAAGGCCTTCCTTTCGATCCCAGCCCAGCCGTTGCCGACCGTCCAGTGAACATCATGCTGCTATTCCAAGCCGTGACTAGCAAGGGTGGCTTTAAGATGGTCACTGGGACCAACGGCTGGCCTCACATTGCGGGGGCTCTCGGCCTTCCTGCTCAAATTCCTACCGTCCCCGCGGCTTTGAAGCAAGTATACGAACGAAACCTTTCGAAATTCGAAGAGGCCTGGATTGCCCAGCAAAAAACAAGAGGAATGAGTCAAACTCCCAACATGCCTAACCAGGGCACCCCTCAGAAGCAAATGCAATCCGGTCAGCAAACACCACAAGGGCAAATGACACCCGGACAAATGCCTCAGAGCCAGATTCCCCAGGGGCAGATGACGCCCGGCCAAATGAATGCTGGCCAGCCTCAAGTACAACAGCAATTGCCACCGCAGCACCCTCAGCAACAGCACCCTCAGCAACAGCACTTGCAGCAACAGCACCATATCCAGCAACAACAGATGCAGCAGCACATGCAGCAGCAAATGCAGCAGCAGCACCAGCACCAGCACCAGCACCAGCAACAACACCAACACCAGCAACAGCAGCAAACTCCAGTCAAGCCTGGTCAAGCGCCAGTAAATGGATTTGCGACTCCCCAACCACAGCAACCCGGCATCATGATGGGCCACCAACGGAACAGCCTTTCCAAGAGCGTTGATCCTAACACCCCTGCTGACCCTTCTTTGCAATCACCCGCCCACCACCGTCAAGGAAGCATGCATGTCGCTCATCAAGAGAGTCGTCCCGCGGCGCCTGTCACTGAAGTTCGTGCCCCGCCTATGATGCAAAAGTCTGATGATTACAGCCCCTGTGTCCGTGAGTTGGCCACTTTTGGTGGTGTCGATCTGCATGCCGCCAATATCTTGGGCTCGGAGCTGGAGCGCTGGATGCCGACTGCACCTACAATCAACGAGCTTGGAAACATCGATATTGCCGCCCTTACCCGTAGCTTGCAATGCGGCATGCACAGCGAGGTACGCCTCGCTTTGGACATATTGGCAACATTGTCCAACTCGCCCAACCAAGCGCACCTGTTACACCTTCGTTATTGCGATGACTTAGTGGATGCGCTCATTGATTGCGCCGAGGAGCAAGTCGACCTGCTTGTCGAACACACTGTGGAAGTCGCCGACGAGATATCTTTGACGTCATACGAAGATGTAGTCCGTGCCTGTCGCATAGACAGGCTTGCTGTGCGAGATTGTCCAGCCTACGGCACCGTGGAGTATGACCTTGACCGCGCTGTCGACAAGCTCATTTGTGTCACCACAATACTTCGCAACGCGTCATTTCCAGGCGAGCAAATTGAGAACCACCTTGTGCTTGCGGATGAGATGGTGATCAAATTTCTCTGCTCGGTTATCCGTTATCTCGGCACCCGAACTATGTTACTGCGATCTCACACCAACACGCTGGATTTTATGAAAGATGTCGTAATTCTCTTGTCCAACATTGCCACATCTATCGAATTGCCCAGTCGTGAAGAGGCGATCTGCCTGCTCAATTTATTGCTCGCATTTGCACCATCACCAGCCCCGACCACCGTTGCTGGTTCGCTCTTCTTTGCCCCCTATGAGCCAAGCGTTCAGCCTTACCTGCCACATGCCGTCGACTCCCTCGCCAAGTTGCTTGCGCGTGATGAACCGAATCGAGGGTTTTACAAGGCTATATTTGGTCTCGACTCTGGAAATAACTCGAGCCACGACATTCTGACTCGAACTTTTGCGCTGGCCATGTCACCATTGCCGAATAAGTCGGCAGAAAGTGCGCGACAGCCCAACTATCCATCCCTCATTGATGTACGCAAGCCCTTTCTCATGCAAGGACTTTTGGCGGCCGAGATCCTGGCTTCGCTTGCCCCTGGGTTTGAGAGCGGTATTGCCAAGTCATGGCTCTTGTCCGGTGAGGGTCTGGCGCAGAATCTGACGCTTCTTGTACGCGAGCTGGGCCATGTATTTGAACGCCCGCCGCCGCGTGGCCCGAGGGGCAAGGACAATGAGCTCTTGTACATTGTTGTTGTCGCTGTATCATTATTAAGACGGCTAGCGGAGAAGGCTCGGGACCCCAACCAGCCGAGCCTGTCGCTGCCGAAGAGCGTTTTGCCTTCGGCGCGGGTGCTCATGGAGGCACTATCATATACTTCGGCAGAATGGACGAGGGACGGCATGCTGCAGCAGCTATGGTCACTTGTCAACATGGCACGGTAAGCTGACCCGCATGTTTGTATAATTATTTGCCTTTGTAGCTGCGATAGCAAGAAGAGAGCCTTTGCCGCTTGAATATTTGGCCAGCTGGGAGTTCAGAGATACGCGCACGCGTCATGGGATCACGATAGCCCGGGGTTTGACATTTGTATTTGGTTATCCTTTTTTCAACTTGGTTTTTGTTCCTTTATTTTTCGTTATATTCATTGTCATGGTTCACAACGCAAGCCAACCCTGGTTGCAAAGCGCGTGGGGTTGTGTTTTTTCTGTCCAGCGAGACAGATGTGCGGCTAAAAGGAAGGCGATGGAAAGACTAGGTTGGGTGAAAAGAGCTTGGGATTGGACGTGGCTGTACAGAAGAGTAGCAGGCGCAAAATATATACCGATACCACACGACTGGTTGAGTTTTTGAAAAGCAAAGTAGCAAATTAGAGTGTGATTGTACAATTTTGCCGAGCTGTCTACGCTGATGCTGACTTGGTTAAGAAACTAAATGGTGTGATATGATACACGGCACGCGAGACAGATGTCTCTTTTTTTGGCATCTATTTTTGCTCAGAAGCCGTTGTCGACCAGCCAATCTTTTGTTTTATTATAGTAGTCGCCCTATAATTAGCGGTCAGATATTTCATGTCCTATGGTTCGCCACGAAGCATCGATTCTCTCTCACCTGAAGCTCAATCTGCTGGGTGGTGGGGTTGAGGCGGATCCTGTCAGGGGCGACGCCGAGGCTGGCCTTGATGTCCTCAAGGAGCTGGAAGCGGTCGCCGTGCACCTTTTTTATGACAATGACCTCGCGCGTTTTGCCCGACTTGAGTTTGCGGTACACGGGCAGCTGTAACGACGCGGTGCGCCGTACCAGGTAGCCGCTGCCCTCGTAGTGCTCCAGTTCCGTCTTGGTGGGCGGCGGCGTGGGCGCGCGCGTGTACGACCGGGGGGCGCTGCGCTTCTCGGCGGCGCGGGCGACGGCCGCGGCCGTGGCCGCCGTGGCATATGTGTTGCGGAGGAGCCATGGCGAAGATGCGAGAGGAAGGGTGGAGGTGGTGTGGTGAAGGAGGAGGAGAGATTGGCGAGGAGCAACGGCTAAGAGGGCTGCCCTGGCGCAGGGGAGTGATTGTGAGAGCCGAGCGATCATCGTGTCGGTGGGTGAGGTTGTGGTTGAGGTGGTGATGCCCTCAAGGGATCTCTTGTGGGGAGCGAATGTCGATCTCGAAGATTGTATCTTGTGTTTTGGGTCGTCGTATGATGAAGATTCATGTGAGAAAGTCAGGACCTTTTCTCGATGCGCCAGAGATCGGCAATTGGTCGTCGATAATCTGTTCTGCAGCAAGTGAGCAGTCGTCGTCTGAAGCTCCGACCTGTTCGAATATTATATTAATCACATGACACGCTACGTCGCGATGACGGCTAAAGACCGGCTCCATTGTCCCCACAGAGGCCGTACACTACTTTTTTTGTGGAAATTTGGCGAAAATGTAGGGAAAAAAGAAGCGCCGCCGCCAAAAATCTGCCCCTCCAAAAGCCCACGAGTGTCTGACTGTTTCTTGTGTGTGCGTGTGCGTTGGAAGCCCTTGCAATTTTCGCGACGCCCTCATCAACCTTACGACCTCCCCCCCCCACCCGAACCTCCGGCCGCCAACCTCGAGAATCGACCGGATCCTTTTCCCCCACCTCGAAGGAAACGACGTCCGATTCTTCATTGTTCCTCCTTCAATCACATACGAACATGGAGGATTTACTGCAAACAGTCTCGGCCGATGGCTCGTCCATTATGCCCAAGTTGGCGCCCCACCTGAGTCGACACCTGCTGTTCCCTTTGATTCAGTTTGAGGGCGACAAGGCCGACGAAAAGGGCGATACGGAGCTGTTCAACAAGATTCTGGCCGGCAAGATCTCGCTGCTCGAGGACACCAACATGACCGACTACGTCGCCAACATGTACTGCGAGCTGCACGGCGTCCAAGAGCCCCCCGCCGAGTACGTTCGCAAGCGCGAGGAGGTGGTTGCCCAGCTGCAAAAGTACGAGCAGGCCACGGCCACCATTGCCGACCTCTTGACGCAGGACGACGTCGTCAACGGGCTCCGCAGCGACAAGGTGGCCAACTTGGAGTTTCTCAAGAACCAGCACGGGGTAAGTGGCGAATGCGACGGGACGACGGCACACAGCGGCGATATTAATTTGCGCTCTCGATGTACATGATCATGTTGGACACGCACGCTGACGCACAATTGACAGGTTACGATGGAAATGGTCGACGCCCTCTACGACTTTGGCCAGTTCCAGTTCCGCTGCGGCCAGTACGGCCCCGCCGCCGACATGCTCTACCAATTCCGCGTGCTCTCAACCGACAACGACAAGGTTTCTGCTTCTACGTGGGGCAAGCTTGCGTGCGAGATTCTGTCAGCCAACTGGGATTCCGCCGTCGATGAGCTCAAGAATGTGCGCGAGAGCATCGACACCAAGCTCTTCAGCAACCCGCGCGCGCAGCTTGACCACCGCACCATGCTGGTGCACTGGGCCCTCTTCCCGCTCTTCAACCACGACGCCGCGCGCGAGCCCATTCTTGAAATGTTCTTCTCGGCGCCCTACATCAACACGGTGCAGACTGCCTGCCCCTGGATCCTGCGCTACCTCATCGCCGCCGTCATCACCGGCCGCGGCCGCGTCTCCACCTCCAACGCCCGCTCCGCGTCGAGCACCCAGCAGAAGCAGCTCAAGGACGTCATCCGCTACGTCCGCCAGGAAGCCTACGAGTACGCCGACCCCGTCACCCAGTTCATCAACGCCCTCTACATTGCCCACGACTTCAACGCCGCCCGCGAGGCCCTCCGCATGGCCGAGGACGTCTGCCGCGCCGACTTCTTCCTCGCCTCGTCGGCCGACGCCTTTGTCGACGCTGCCCGCCACCTCATTTGCGAGAGCTACTGCAAAATCTTTTCCCGCATGAACATTCGCGACCTCTCCGCCAAGCTCGGCCTCAACCCCGACGATGGCGAGAAGTGGATCGTTAACCTCATCCGCGAGACGCGTCTCGACGCCAAGATTGACTCCAAGGACGGCACCGTCATCATGAATCACCCCCCCAACAACGTCTACCAGCAAGTCATTGAAAAGACAAAGGGCGGCTTCTTCCGCACGCAGGTCCTCAACGCTGCGGTTTCGAAATAAAAGAGAAGAATAACAAAAGGGCGAGAGACATGCTTCTCGAGACTTTTCTCTCTCTCCCCGAATGTTACTCCTTGTCTTTTTGTTTGATATTTGCAAAGAAAAAAAAAGAGGTAATGAGTTTCACGGCATGACTATTTCTATGAGAATATTTTGTACTTGCAAACCAAGGAAATCGCTCCTTTGTTTTTACGAGGGCCTCTTTTTTGTACATGTCCCCAGAACCAAGAAGAGTTTGGCATCATCGCAAATGCAAAGCAGCAGATTTTAAGCGGCCGTTTCACGAAGAAGAATGAAGAATTCACAGCAGGGATAAGGAGAGGAAAGTGCCCCATCTGGCCTCTCGGTCCGCCCGGCGGGTGTGTGCTTACTGCCTCTGCCGCTGTTTCTTGCTCCATCCATCATGTCCTTTTGTCCCATGGTGATGCAGTTTTGCATTGCATGGCGTTTATTTGGGGGGTCGAAAATGGAGAGAGAGATGGAGGAGGAGATGAAGGGGAGAATACAAAAAGGGAGGAGGTTTGTCACAGCGAGCTGAACTAGATTTTGGGGGGGGATTTTGCTAAACTGGGAGACTTGTTGTCTTTTAACCTATCCGCGATTTTTTTCCGTCTCCCAGCTTGGTCCAAAATATATACACAAAAAAAGCTTGATACATACAGTTCACTTCTCCATCAGATGCACGTAATTGCTACCATGTCGTAGTGTCATGTGTCTATTGTAGTATGCATCTTAGGCTAATTGGTATCCATAAATTCATATCATGTTTCATTCCCACCGGAAACTCCAATACCAGTCTCATCTTCAAGATATAAAGAGGTGGCTTCCTTGAATTAGAATAAAACGTATTGTGAGCCTGCTACTCGGCTTCTCTGGCCGCGAGCCACACTTTGCCCTTGAGCGCTTCAATGTCGCCGTCTCGCATCCACCACACCGCGGCGTCCTCGTCTTGCTCTTGCTCATTCTCATTCTCGTCAGCCTCGCCATGGCGCTGTCTTGTCCGCATCGTAATCGTCTCTTGGCTGTCGTGAGACGCGCTCGGGTCTGCTGCACTATTACTGTTCTGACGGAGTCTGTCGCGCGCGGCGCCCCATTCAAACAGTAGCCGTGCGCCCTCGAGGCGCTCCAGGTCGCCGCCCTCGCGAATGCCCTTTTCGAGCTCCATGCGCGCATCGACAGCGGCGCCAGTCTCCGACTCCTCCTCGCCGCTCTCGAGCAGGGCCGCCTTTTCGGCGTAGCTGACGCCCTTGAGGCCCTCGAGGCTGAAGAGCCACTCGAGGGGGTTCTTGCCGTCGCCATCTTTTCCCAGAGCACGGAGGGTCGAGGGGAAAGTGCCCTCACGCGGGGGTCGCCGGCGGAGGTGCAGGTTCTGCGTCTTGGCAAAGGCCTCGCGCAGCTTCTCGTCGGAAAAGTCGAGCTCGATATCCCAGAATTGCGGCCCGCAGTTTGTGGACAGGCTGGAGATCTGGTCCAGCGGTGGCAGCAGGCATGGCGTGTAGCGGTGCAGAACCGCCTCGGTGGAAACATCCTGGCGCATTTTGATTTGCACTGGGACCGACACTGGCTGGCCAGTCAATATATCTTTGGTCACGAGGCAGCGCTGTTCGGTAGCCAAGACCCAAAAGTGGCGAAAGGCTTGCAGATGAGATCTGTTATCCATGACGCTGGTAGGGAATATGGGATAAAAGGCGA
Organism: Beauveria brongniartii; assembly: GCA_030782485.1. NCBI lineage: Eukaryota > Fungi > Ascomycota > Sordariomycetes > Hypocreales > Cordycipitaceae > Beauveria > Beauveria brongniartii. Next base: position 124,630 of record JARJPP010000127.1, read on the forward strand.
CCAGAAGCGCAGCGATAGCCATGTTGCTTGTACCAAAGGTCACAGTGCCGCATCCCAAGAACAGGGCACCTATGGCAAGATGGGCCGCGAGGTAGGATCCATACGGCGTGTCTGGGTCAGTTCGACCGTGAAGGGCACGGAGCCTGCGTAGCACAGGGATGTCGCCTGTTCCCGCCATGACGATGGCGCACGACACAGCCAATACGTCTTGGCACATGCGTGCATTGGCTCTAGCAAGTTCCTCGTCGTAGAGCGGCGCAGCATCCGGGTGTTCTCTAGGCGTGCCAGAAATCGACGAGATGCGCATAAACTCGTCGAGATAATGCAGCAAAAGGTCTCGGACTCGGGTGGAAGCACTGCCAGAATACCGTAGAGCAATGGAGAAGCAGATTCCTGCAGTGATGCTGAAGAATGGCAAGTCTGTCGATCGGAGCTTTGTGGTACCGCGTAGCCTGTGCCTGGCTCGATACGGCGCCGGTAGACTGCGCTGGATCCACGCAAATGTTGGCTCAATCTTGGACCAGAGAATCAAATTCTTGGCGACGGTTCGCAAGAGCAGTATGTCGGGCCGGACATAGTCAAATTGGAGAACAGAGCTCGGCACATCAATCTTGCGAGCCACAATCTGATCTTCCGTCTTCATGAAGATAAGAGCCAGGGCAATGACAGCCCCCGCAGCTGCACGGTCAAGTACATGGACTATCTCAACAATCTTGGTCGAGGTAGCATGCGTAATGAGCTTTTCGGTGAGTTTCATGTCATGCAGCCCTTTCAAGTCGTTACCCTTTCCGAGATTGATGAAGCCCAGAGCATAGCCTGCCGCAAGGCGATAGCATTCGTTTCGGAGCGGCTCGTCCTCTTCCTCGTCCTCTGTATGCTCAATCTCTGAAAGCATAATCTCGCTCATACGCCGATGTTGGCTGTTGTAGTATACTAGCCCAATGCCCATGATACCTGTCGTTTGGGTGAGAGGAGACAGATTGAGCTCAGCAGCGCCGCGCGGTAGCATGCGCGTAGCGTGTACCGACAACAGCCGAGTAATCAGCGAGTCCATTGTGCCAATGTATGATGCGGCAAGGCCCAGAAGCAATCCAATAGAAGTCATGGTATGCTTGGGTGTCAAATATTTGAAGGCCACCCACTTTGCAACTCCCTTGAGGTGACCGTTGAGCCCGAGGGCGAGCAAGAACCCAGCATGCCGGTTACTTAATTCTTGTCCGGGCTTGTTGTAGAGAATCCAAGATGTATCGATACCCTTGGCGCTGGGAGAAATTGCTAAGCCAGCAGCAACTCCTTGGTGAAAGAAGCCCCAGCAAACTTTTTCCTCTGTGAAAAGCGACTTATCTACGCCAACCGTGACATTGGCTGGCCTGACAATACAGTTGAGATTGAACCCTCCAATATGAAGTTTTTGCGTTATCAGCGGGAAGCGTAGACTGTAATACAGCAACCCTCGTCCTGCTGGAATAGCAAGCGTACCAGTTGCGATCCTGGAGACAAGCTCCTTCTGCTTCTCCAGGTACTCGCTCTCTGGCCAATTTGAGTTCGGGTTTAGTCGAACATGTCGAGACTTGTGTGTTGAAAGCAGGTTCTGGGCTTCGTTCAGACGTCTGTCCTCTTTGAACAATGCCCGGATGACTGCCTGCCTCTCGATTCCATTGCCCTCCTCGTAACCGGGCGGTTCATCATCTTCGACACTGTGGGACAAAAGTCTGTAATCCCATGACGCAGTATGGGTCGGGATCTACATGGATCGTCAGTTCTGTCTCAGTAATACCGGGTTGCTTCCAATACGCACCAAGAGGCTCGGAGGAGTCCGCGCAGTAGCCTTCTTGGAAGATAACAGGCTACTCATATCGCTCCTTTTGACCAGCTTCAGTAGGTCATCAGGCCAGCCCGTGGGTGGATGAGGCTGGCATAGTGAAATGGCGTCCTGCAACGGGACCAAGATAGCTTCAGGAAGACTCTCAAGGATCGAGTTGGTAAAGCCTTGAGCTTGCATGGTTTCAACCATCTCTGCAGACGATGTATTCATCTCTAGTGCTCCGAAAAACCTTTTCAACATCATCGTGCGAGGTAAAATCGCCTCCCATCTGCCGTCATCTTCACTGTCCTGCACAGACATATCCGCATTGTGGGAATAGATTTCAGCAGGGCTAGGATAAGTTCCTTGTTGTGTAATAAGTCTGTTTTGAACCCATTCAAGAATATTCGGTTTTAGAGAGGGCTCAGGGATCGGAGGCGTCAAATTTAACTCAGAATCAAACCTTTCATCCACGACTTCTTGAATGCCCAATTCGTAAATCGCCGAGAAACCGGACCATCTCAGCCAGCGAGCAAGTTGACACAATACAACACGCAAGTCTGCTCGCCCAGGAGAAACATACTCAGCGGACATGATGTTCAGTCGCTTTTCCTCCAACAGAAGATGCAATGCCATGAAGACGTCGGCTACGGCCTTCCTTCGGCTCTGTTCTCCGTGGTGAAGCGAAGTAGGCATATATCCAGACTGTCCGAAAGCACTTTTCCCCGAAGGCGATGCCATGTACTCTCGTGCGAGTGCAATATGCTTAGTTGTAAATCTGGGAGTGGATAATTGGTCAGTGTTGGCGCTCCAGCTCTCTGAACTAGAGTCAAGTGCCCATTGCCAGCCTCGATTCATCATCCACACGGGGCATCCGAGTGAGCTTGCTGTTTCGCCAGTTTCGAGGGCTTTCCAGTCATCAGATTCTCGAATAGATCCAAATGAACCAGACGCAGGACGACGCTTCCTGACTGGCAATCGAGTGGTCTTGATGGGCTTGCCTTCAACCCGGCCGAGATTCAACACGAGCGAGAAAAGTAGGACAGTAACAGCAGACCATTCAATATCGGGGAAGGAATCGTCTTGATCTCTCAACCACTGTACAATATGCAGCCAGCCGCCATGAAGTCGCTCTCCGAGAGCATCTTGCAGGATATTCCGGCAGACGCTGAGAACCTGACACACCTGTGGGCAGGTCGGTTCAAGTTGTATCTTCAGTTGATGAAGCCGCCCGCTGGCATCCACCGTATCAACTACACCGTGTTGCCTAGGATAGCGCAACCCAACGATGCTACCATTTGTTAGATCAAATACCTCGGATTTGCGCTGCTTGACGTCCCGGTCCACAACACGACCGCGGTACTGCAGGTGTCTGATATCATCAACAAAGACGAGATCTGGCGAAATGCTGGTGCGATCACTCCAAGGAGCCTGTGTCGAAAGTTCGAGCTGGCCATTCATAGACTCCGATAGGATTAGAATGACAGACTGGTCGCCATCGACCAATTTACAAGAGTCAACTACATTTTGAGCTCTTCGAATTTCGCCAGTAGCAATCGACAAGCTGCTAGGGGCGGAACCTGGACCAGGAAAGGAGGCCTTTGGGTTCAGTCTGACGTTTGAATGTAGAATAATCTGTATGGTAATGATATCCAGGCGCTTTTCGTCCACGTCTTGAATACCAATGAGAAGCTGGTTTCGGTGGTGGCCATCATGAGCATATGCTGGAGCCGCCAGTACGAAGACTTTAGTATGCTCTGGGGCATCACCTGCTAGCACTGTATAGTGCACATTAGATTTTGCCGACGGGATGTCAAAGATTTTGGTAAACCGCACATCATGTTGAAGACCGTCAAGTTCATGATCGTCCAACCCCATGTTCAAAAACCCTTCATTGAGACCCATATCGAGCGGCGCCTCCAAAAGACTACTTAGGCTTGGGCGAATTTGGTGGCTAAAGCTTGAGCTGGAACGGTTATGCGGAGCTGCGCGAGACTCCTGCTTTCTTGCAGGTTTGCCACCAACACCTGGCGGCTGCTCCGAGAAAACGGATCGTTCTTGGGATGCTGACAAGTCCGCACGTGCAAGCATGGAGCTCAGTCGTCGTGAACTTCGCCTCGTAATGGCCGAGCCATCTTTATCCTGTTTCTCAAGTGATGATACAAGATCCACTGGCTTGTCAATCTTTTCGCTTTTACGTTGACGTTTCCCTGGCAGCGGTGCGCCAAAGCTGTCTCTCGTGTTGGGTCTCGCTGGTGTATTGGGTTCTGCGAATGAAGGTGCCATGGAGCTTCGGCGGCGAGCTGCAAGGTTTGTGGTTGTGGGCTTTGATTTGCGCTGTCTGATGAAAGGGTCTTGCTTTTCAAGGTATTTTAGCCTCCAGACATTGTAGCAATTTGTTGCTCTGTTGAGAGTAACGGCAATGGTAAAGTTTTCATCAACTTGTTGGAAGGCTCTCCCACTCAACTCCACCTGTTCAATGTAGAGGAGCTCTTCAGCCGGATCGAGGAAAGCCTCATTTCGGGCACCAGCGGTAGGTCCTTTAGCAGTTTGCGATTCATGGTCTGTGATGACAAGGCCGATGTCCAGCAATGGGTCCGAAAGCGAGACTAGTCGTGGCCAGTGAGACTCGGTTCGGCCCATGGGCCCGTCAAACATGCTCTCCAGAGTATTACTCAGGCCCAGGTTCAAAGCTTTAGGATTTCCCAGGCTCTGTACCGAAAAGTCATGCGCTTGCGAGCTGTTGACCTCTGTCAATTGAGACGACAGGAACGAGTGTGGGATTACACGTGGGAACCTGAGAGTGGACGAATTGAGATTTTCGGTTTTTTGCTTTCTTTGGATCAAAACACCTGATGGGCCAGCAAAGGCCGTCTCAACTTCAAATGGCATATGAACGACGTGGCTTGTCCCTGACAAGAAGTATATGTGCGCTTGGGTGCTCAAGAAGACGACCAGAGCTTTTTCCATGCGAGGTTGCCTCCGATTGGCCATGCGAGGTTTTGGATCTTGCGAGTGCGCCTTTGGCGCTGATTTGTCGTCATTGGAAGCAGGGAAATATGCAAGAAGAGCTTTCGTAACGGATTCTTTTTCAAGGTCGAACCTGAATATTTTGCGGAGAATACCACCGCGACACCACAGAACGGCATCTTTGGTGATGAGCAGCTCATCTTCAATCCTGTCTGTATTGTGGCTCTTTCCAGAAACTATATCCCACTTGTAAGAGTCGGCGGGCGGATTTGGCGGTAGCAGCTGCTCGTCAATGGCGTAGTGCAAGCCTGAGGGCTGGTGAAGCCCAAGAGACTTGACAGAAGCCATTTCGCGTACTCGCCATGGGCGGTAGAGGCTTCGGGTCTAGGGTCTGCTCAGTCGAGTTGTGTCGGTGAAGATTTCGCTTATCATGGTCCTGTAAATTACGCTACCTTCGCGTCGGCGGCTCTGACATCGAATTGCGTCGTGTTTGTATGTTACGAGCAAGTGGCGGAAGCCGCGTAGAAGACGCGATCTGTGGTGAAGCACCGCTCCAGCAGCTTCCAGCGTGTTGGTGGGCTGTTTGGAGGGCAGGTTTCACAGTGGTTGCGTCGCTGTGGCTCACTGTAAGGTAGCCTGTACCTACCTAGGTACCTTTACCTGTTAGTACCTAGGTAGGTGGTCATGGCTTGCTGTGGCTTGCTGTGGCTCGCTGTCAGTGTGCTGTGGCTCACCACTGTGGCGCGATCTTGGGCTCAGCTCCACGCCAGACAGCTCGTGACGTCGATTCGTCGTTAATTACTGGTACCTAGGCGCGGCTACCTTGTCTTTCCGATGACTGCCTTGCTAATTAAGCTCCTCAACAATCTTCATCCCTCAACACCATATCGTCAACTGCACGGCGCCTGTGACTTTCTCCTCCTCCCTTCAATTATGGTCTCGGTATAGCGACAGCATGTCAACCCAAGCTGAGGAGCTTAGTAGCGAGACCAAGCCGGACCATGTCGCAACTGCTCAACAGGCCGATGACGAGCCGAATTCGACGTCAAGTCCGGCAGATGACGCAGGCGCCCATTCAGCCTCAAGTTCTTTGCCGAGCAACCAAGATGATACCAGAGACGGCAAAGCTGAGGCGGAAGCTGCCGGCAAGAACAGTGGCAATCTAGTCGCTGAACGCTCGGACAGGGCAGAGCAAGACGATGCCCAGGACGACGAGGAAGACGCCAATGATGAAGATGACGATGACGACGGTGAAGAAGATGAGGATGAGGAAGACGAAGAAGATGATGAAGATGAAGATGAGGAGCCGTCGCTCAAGATCTCGAGGCTTACATCACACCTAAACCCTGTCTACCGCAACGGTGACGCAACCAGCGCGTTTCTTGTCGCAGGCGATAAGATGGTTAGAACCTCACCCAACCTAAATGATCCTCATAGCTGACAATACTCAGATCATTGGTACACATAATGGCAATATTGTGAGCCACATATTTCTCCATGTCTATAGTACACAAAGCTAACCGGCTTAGCACGTTCTTCAACTCCCCACCTTCCACCCGCTCCGAGTATATCACGCTCACTCTGCCTCGGTCACATCTATCTCGATCTCGCCGTATCCGCCACCGCTACCTTCTGATCGATTGTCTGTCCCCATACCGCCTGCAAGCCTAGAAAGCCAGCCACGATCGCAGGATGCTTCTCCAGCCGCTGCCTCCAAACGGTCTAGAGAGCCCATGCAGATACCAAAAATTCCATCCAACGACATACACATAGCTACCTCTTCCATGGATGGCAATGTCTGTGTGCAGTCTTTGACCGACATGAAAGACGTCCAGCTACGAAATTTCGGTCGGCCCGTCCAGAGCGTTGCCTTGTCGCCAGAATTCAAATCAGATCGTTCTTATATCTCTGGTGGCTTGTCTGGTCAGCTCATTCTCACCTCAGGGGGTGGCCCAGGTCGCAGCACTTCGACAACGATTGGAACAGCAGCCGCAACTGCATCCGGCTGGCTCGGAAGCATGGGCTTGGGGTCCAACACCAGCAAAGACGCAGTTTTACACTCGGGAGAAGGTACAATCAACACTGTAAAATGGTCTTTGTCAGGAAGATACGTCGTTTGGCTCAACGAGCAAGGAATCAAAATTATGCGCTCCAAGCTGCACCACGAAAACGCAGACAGTGACGACACTTGGAAACGCATCGGGCACATCGACAGGCCACAGACCGAGGAATGGGATACTATGGCTAGCGTGTGGAAAGGCCGTGTTGAATGGATCGATGAAAAGGCAGTTGAAAATGATGAAGCCGTCGATTCGCAACAGGAAAGTATGTCTGCGTCTGCAGCTGCAGGCAGACTCAAAGGTCAGTCCGATATACAATCACCTGCGATGGAGCGTCTACTCGTTGGTTGGGGGGCTATGATATGGATCATTCATGTTCATCCCGACGGCTCTCCTGCGAAAAGCGGTGGAAACAAAGCAGTCGGTCGCGCCGAAATTGCGAAAATGTAAGCGTAATTTGACCATTTACCATTGAAACTCACTAATACGTTTAGCCTGCGCATTGACTGTCTTATTTCTGGAATTTCTCTCTACACTGCGAATCTTCTTCTTGTTCTCGCGTTCTCCCCGTCCGAAGACGATGAAGACGAAGAACAACGCACAGAAGCCGCCCATAGCCAGCGCCATTCGGGGTCCACGGGTTCTGCAAAGAATGAACCTTCTGGCGGCGTCAGGAAGCGTCAGAAGAACTTGCCGCCAGAGCTGCGTCTTATTGACCTTGTATCGCAAGCTGAGGTTGACAAAGAGGAACTAGTAGTGAGCCGCTATGAGCGTCTCTTTTCTGCCGACTATCATCTCAGTGTCTTACCCGCTCGCAGCGCAGCAAGCGTGGTAGCATCCAAGGGAGCTCTGGAGACGATCGCCGGGCTCGGGAGCGAGATGTGGAATGCCGCGATTAACCCTAGAGCTCTTTTCAGCTCGGGAGCCAGTATTCGAAGCAGAGACAGCGGAGACGACTTTACTCCCGGCTCTCGAACAGTCAGTGCCAGTGGAACAATTCGAGGCGGGCCAACCAGGTCAGGGCCGCTCCCCGTTCATCCCAGTCTTAGCAAGCCTGGCGCCAAGATTTTTGTGCACAGTCCTTATGACTGCATACTGGCAACCAAAAGAGACTTGGGTGACCATCTCGCCTGGTTGTTGGAGCACGATCAATACAGTCAAGCTTGGGAACTTCTAGATGAAAATCCAGACATATTGGCAGACAAAACGGGCGACTCAAATCTCACTGCGCAAGGCGCTGTGGAGGCGTTCGAGAATGAATCCATCGCAGACTCCATTGCAAGAAGCACTCAAAGTGCAGTGGGAAAGGAGAAGCAACGGATAGGAGAGCTCTGGATCAAAGAGCTAATTGATGATGGACAATGGGCTGAGGCGGCGGAAGTCTGTGGCAGGGTCCTGCATTCCCCTGATCGCTGGGAGAAGTGGGTGTGGACGTTTGCTGGAGCAAAGAAGTTTGACGAGATCACAAACTATATTCCTTCCGCTCCGATGCACCCACCCATACCAACCACAGTGTACGAGGTTGTCCTTGGCCACTATATTCACCACGACAAACCTCGGTTTCGAGATTTACTCGATCTGTGGTCCCCAGAGCTGTTCGACATCAAGACAGTTACAACAGCACTTGAGAACCAGCTCAAGTTTCGGGATGTGCGCCAAGATAGTATTGACGACGGCGAAAAGGGCAGAGACTGGGGCATCGTCAACCAAGGTCTTGCCCGACTGTATGAAGCCGGAGGGCGTCAGCGCGAAGCTCTCAAATGCTATATCAAGCTCCAAGACGCTGATTCTGTGTTCCGTCTCATCAGAGACAACCATCTCGCAGAAGCAGTGGCGGACGATATTCCAGGCTTCATCGGCCTGCGTGTTCCTGCCGGCGGAGTGGACCGAATGACGAAAAAAGACCTGGCCAATGCGACTTTGGATGCAATCACATTGCTCGTTGACGAGGCGCAGCACGGGCTAGTTGGTCCCAAGCAAGTTGTAGAGCAACTTCAAGCAAAAAAGTTCCGCTTGTATCTCTTCTTTTATCTGCGTGGTCTATGGCATGGAGACGGTGTGAAGGAGCATGCTGGAGAGAATCGCGATCACCTGGTCCTAGAAAGCCGAGCGTTGGTGGATGATTTTGCCGATCTGGTTGTCACGCTCTTCGCTACATATGAGAGGACGCTCTTGATGGACTTTTTGAAAAGTTCAACTGCATACACATTTGACAAGGTGAACGAAGCGGACCCTTGCCAAGAAAAAGTTTACTAATGGGAATTAGGCTGTGGAAGAATGCGAGCAGTTCAAGTACTATGATGAGCTGGTATATCTGTACTCGAAAACAGGACAGATGAAGCGCGCCCTGTATTTGATCATCGATCGATTACGCAATGTGGAAAAAGCCATTGAATTTGTCAAGGAGCAAGATGACCCGGATCTGTGGAATGACTTGCTTGATTACAGTATGGACAAACCAAGCTTCATCCGAGCACTTCTCGAGCAAGTCGGCACCGCAATCAACCCCATCACGCTAGTACGACGCATTCCTGAAGGGCTCGAGATAGAAGGTCTCAGAGAGGGTCTCACACACATGATGAAGGAGCATGAGCTCCAGCACAGCATCAGCTCCGGCGCAGCAACAGTCATGCGCAGCGAGGTCGGATTAAAGCAGAGAGAACTGCGCGCGGGCCAACGGCGCGGTGTCAGGTTTGAGCCCGCCGCACTGCCGACCAAGGCGTCCAAGGCGGAACAAAAGCCGGGGCCCGGTGAGACCAAGTCAGAAGCTGCGAAAGAAAACAAGGTGGCCAAGGGGCCTAAACCTGGCCATTGCGTTGGTTGCGGCGAAGCATTTACAGAATATGAGATGGAAACTCTGGTGGGCTACACGTGCGGCCACGTCTACCACGTCAGCCATCTGATGGAGATGCTGAATCATGGCAGCAAAGTGGACATCGACATTGGCGGCGATGGCCAGGACAGTGGCCGCTATCTGGTGGGCGTGAAGGTTATGAAGGCGAGGTTACTACGCGATAAGGTGCGGGGAGGCTGCCCCGTCTGCCATCCAGCCAAATGAAACACACATGACTACCTAGCAAGTGGACGACGTTGGGAAACGTGAGCTGTGGATTCTTTGCATAATGTATTTTGGGGGTGTAGAACGGGCATCAAGCGTCGACCCTTTTTTTCCTTTTCTGCCTCGGAAATATTGGGCTAGAATATCGGTGTATATTAGCATCAACAAGATACCAGTCGATTTTCAGCGTCAATACGAATTACTACAACCGACATGCCCCATTCTCACGCCCATACTCAAGCGATGATTAGTTCTCGATACAAGTTCTTATTCTCTGCTTTTATGCTATTGCTAAGCACACAATCATTCATGTAAACCAGTCCACGTCTCACGGTCCAAGGTATGTATCGGCGTCAGCAAGACAGCCGGCCACCACCTCTGTGCTCATTACATCCTGCCGGTATTTCTCGGCTGCGTATCAATCAACAAAGAAAAAAAAGGAAGCTTAGGTGTAGACAGAGTTCAAAGGTTTACACAACAAGGGCAGCAAGAGCAGCCACGAGGACGTTGCCCATGACCGAGGCGCCCATGACAGCGGCACCGGTAGGCACGTCGGGAATCTTGGTCGTGCTGCTGCCGCCGTCCTTGCTGGTGGTGGCGGTGGTGCTGGTGGACTCGCCGGTGACGCTCTCGCTACCGACGACGGGAGTGGTCGAGGGGTTCTCGGCGGTGCTGCCGCTGCTGATAGTGGTCGGGACGGGGACCGAGCCGCTTCTGCTGCTGCTGCTGCTGCTGCTGCCGCCGCCGGGCTGACCGTAGGTCGGAGCGGGAGGCGAAGAGACGGAGGAGTAGCCAGGGATGCTGGTGGGAGCAGGGCCGCCGGTGGAGAGCGAGGTGTAGCACTGGGTGCTGTGAACGATGGAGCAGTAGTTCATGGAGTAGACCATGGTACCTATAGACGCTTTGTCAGAGGGAATGTGCCATGAAATGAGGCTGCAAGGGATCGGATTGGGGGGTTTCGTACCGGCAATGGTGGTGCTGCCGACTTCCTGGGCACCAATGGTCTCGGTGTACACGCCATCCGCTGCGTGAAAGATGAATTGTTAGTCCTGAGGAAGGAGAGAAAGCAGAAACTTGGACTGGCTTCTGTTCTTTTTTTGGGGGGGGCGGGGGGCTGCTTACAGAGAGCGGCGGTGGCGAGGGTAGGTCCAAGGGCAGCGAGCAAAGCAGCGAGGTTGGCAAGACGAGGCATCGTGACGGAATGATACGAAATGCTGATAATCTGTCTGCAATGAGTAAAACGAAACAACAACAACAAGATGTTGAATTCAATCACCTTAGAAATATCTTGTAAGAGTGTGAGCTTTTTGATGATTCCCAAAACTGTAATGGTGGAGGAAGAGTGTGTGTAGGGGCAATGTTGTGAGGAAAGAAGATTGGCAAGGCCAGAGTCAGAAGATGTTCACTTTTCCCCCTGCCCCATCACCACGCAAAATCAGCCTGTCCCTGCGCACAAGCCACAAAGGGCAGTGTTCACTTCCTCGAATCTGATTCAAAACAATAATAAACAATTCCCGTTTGTCATTGCCCCCCCCTCGAACTTTTCGCGTTGCGCGTCCGTTTGCTGCGCCGGCCGGGCGAGAGAGCCCAGCTGGTGCGCTGAGCTTACAATACGTACTCTTTAGTATCGGGCAAGGTGCAATTGAAAGAGAGCCCAAGATGCGAGGTGTGACGTGGAAGAGGTGTATGCTTGGCCTGAATGTAGATCCAGGTGGGTTTGCTTCGTGTAAGTGGTGACGCAAACGCAGGCAGCCATGGCAGAAGGTGAGAATTGAACTCGGACATGAAACTTGCTTTTATTATAGTTCTTTTTCTCTCTTGCGTCTTTCCAGGTAAGAACCATTTATGCAGGGCCGCGTTCGTGCAGCGATGTCTGCCCATCATCAACGCTGTGTTTGTTCAAACCCAAGTCACACATGGCTGTCGCAACATGAAACGAAGCACAAGTTTGTGAAGAGAGCAGGTAGCACAAGTAAAAGCACTCAGCTACTCTCACTACTTAGCAAAGGCTTCCATCCTATATTCGATCTATAGCTACGCAGAAAAGGTGAGGACCTCGACACTAGTCTTCGGTCCAGCCGCACCAGATCCATCTTTCTTTACATGCATTCTCTTGACTCGCATAACACGCTCTTCTACCCCACCAGTTCTTCCCACGCGGCAACCTTAAATTAATAAGCGCGGCAAGTCAAAAAAAAGATCAACACGATGTGCAAAAATGAAACTCGCCCAAGTTGTTGGACAAACGGGGAATCGAACCCCGGACCACTCCCAATCGTTGTATTAGCCGTGAGACCAATGCTAAGGGAGTATTATACCACTAAACCATTCGCCCTCGAATGAAGCGAGCTTCGGATGGACAAACGGGGAATCGAACCCCGGACCACTCCCAAGTAACAATTGTCCTAGTCTCGAGGAGACGGGAACAGATGCTAAGGGAGTATTATACCACTAAACCATTCGCCCAATTGGTTGGAAGCCGGCTTCCTTATTGGGGTACATACAGGTTGTGCAGGGCTAGGGTTGAGCTTCGGTGGGACTTGGATCGGTTAGTGGTGGGTATTTGGTGGAGAGGTATATGGGAACGACCCGTGTAAGTCAACGCCGGACCGTCGGTATTGCATATTGACAAAAGGGGATTAGGTATGAACATGAGATTGGCCAGGAATCAGAAACACTTGGCAGTCTTTATGAATGTGGTGATACGACAGAAGGCAATGAAAGTCAAACGTCGGGGTATATTGAAAGCAAGTGGTGTATAAAAAAGCAAAAACTTTTCGAGGATCAAGACATCATAACCAATCCCTTATCATCCGAATGTGGCTGCCACAATCGTCATGAATCCTAAATAAATTCCCAATGCAACGGCGCCATCCACAGGAGTCGCCCGCCCAGCAAGCACATCGTACGCGCCCGCCTGTACACCCACCACGGCCATGCCCAGGACCACGAGCGCTACGACCGTCATGCGGCTCACGAACCCCCCAATGACGGGAAAGCTGAGAATTGGGAGGACAATTGCCATACAAATGCCCACAGTCATGTGTCGCAGCTTGACCGGGTTCAGCGGCCGCACGCGCTTGGCAGCGTTGCCGGGCCGCGCCGGAGCCGGAGCCGCCGACGCCGCCGACGCCACCGTGTACTCTCGCGCCTGATCCAGCGCACTCACACTGCTGCTGGTATTGGGAACAGATGGCGCTTCGAGGAGCGGCGGCGTTCGGCGGCGGGCGGGCGGCTGGTGGTCGCTAGCGCTGTCGTCGTCGGGGTAGTACGGTGCGTCAGACAGGCACATTAGGTCGCCCGTCTGGTTGAGGAACCGCATTTCGTCCGGGGCTACCGGCGAATGTGCAGCAAGGAAGGACCTGTACTCGTGGACCTCTTCTGGCCTTGCATCTCTAATATTGTTCATTTTCTTGTACACCTCCACCTGCGCAGCTGCAGAAAAGTAGGTTAGTTTGATACAGTGCGTGCAAGAGCTTGCAAGCAGTCAATGCCGTGAGCTTACCATACTGATTCATCTTGTAGCGAATGTGTTCTCGGAGTTGCTTACGCGCCGTCGTCACTTCGTTTGGGTTCAACTCTTCCAGTCGGTGAGACGCCGGCAGAAACCCCTCCCTGTAGCTACGGCTGTTGCTGTCGAGTTGGTTAAGGTGCTGCATCTTTCCTTCGAGTTGCTCCAGCTCAGCGCTCATGTCGAGCAAGATTTGCTGCATGAGACAATTAAATCTCCGGTATATGGCCGGGACAGGCGGCTCGGACTCGAGGTCTCCAGCAATTCCAGCCGCCAAAAGCTCATAGCCACTCAGGCATCGGGGCTCGAGGCGGGAGATCTGGCCATCAGGCGGAGGCGGAGGCGAATGAGGCATCCCAAAGACCGGAGGAGACATTGGTGGCAATGGTGGCGGCGGTGGTGGGGGGAAAATAGGTATGTATTGCGGCATCGGCATTGGCCCGTGAGGGTGCGGCTGCGCGAATTGTCCCGTCGGGCTGTGAAAGGGGGGGCTATGAAAGGGAGGGCTGTGAATGGGACGGCTATGAATTGGAGGGCTGTGGAAGGAATGAAGATGAGGTTGAGGGGTTTCAGCAAATCTCAGCACTGGAGGTCTGCCTGCCTCGGAAGTGTGAGTCTCATCATCGCTCTTCTGCTCTGCGACGGGACGAGCTGGCGACGGGTCTCTGGTCTGCGTCGCAGGGGAGGCACCGGCCGTGTCTGTCTTCGGAACATGCTGATCGTCGCATGGAGCATCAGATGTAGCCTTGGGCTCCTCCGGGGTAGCTGGGTCTCCTGAACTGGATTTCCTGGTGGTGTCACTTTGCTCGCTGGTGACCTGAGCTGGCATGTCCTCGCCGCGGTTCGTCGCCTCAGGACGGGCATCACCTCCAGTGTAGGTATACCATTCTGGGGAGACTTCCCCAGCTGTCGAGCCCATTGCAGGAGCTGAAGCCTCGGAAACCCGGTGGATGCGGTCTTTGGATTCCAGTACGTCCTCGATGCTTACCGGGCGACCGTGCTTGCGTCGCGAAGAAGGTGCTCGGCTGAGGGTACTTCTTCTACCAAGGGGTGGCCCACCCTTGGCTGCCATGAGATCCGGGGTACAACTATACTTCATGGATGGTAAACGGTTCCGAGACGTCCTGACGGGCTGTCAGAGCGAGTGTCCTATGCAAGCTTCCGTGGCACCACAAGGCAAGATCCGAAGAGTAGGGTATCTCTGGACCGGCGAGATATCGAGGGAGAAGAGTTCAAGATGGGAAGCAATATTGGGAAATATATAAGACCAAGAAGCAAGAAAACCCCGCAAACCTCAAAAATTGGCAGCGTAACAGAAGCAAGTTTGTCGTTTGGCCGTGGCACCAGCGACAGACTGCAACCACTATGCGTATGGCGCCTCACGTGGTGTCGGCTTCACGGGGGCGCATATGATGCAAGAAAGAGGCGAATGTGACTGTTTGTCTGGGAATAACGGGTTGGATGGAAACGTGCAGTCAGTTTCGGCATGAGCAGGATTGATGTCTGGTATTGCATTGCTTGGTGGTTCGTGCGAGACGAGAGAAATGTCAGTCGGTTTTATTGGCAGCGGGTGAAATGGAGGGGTAACAGGGACAGTAGGTCTGCTTGGTATTCAGCGTAAGAATTTGACGCGGGCGATGATAGTAGTGTGTGCTACTATATATATGCAGGTTGTTTTGTCTTGTCTCTTCAGCCGGAGCTGGCTGGCTGGTTGGTTGGGCTGCCACGGTCCCGCTGCGCTGAGAGAGACAAGGAAGTCGTCATGATGCTGGTCCGCGTGGACGCCTTGTTGCTGCCCAACTATAAAAAGACATCCGCGTCACGTCAGGGGTAAAGGAAAAAATTCACCAAGAATTTTGAGTTGGTTATCTCGAGGGTATTCCAGAGGGGCAGAATTTCGCTCGACGTTTCCATGTTTGTTAATGCAACACTGTTGGACAGCGCGCGACATGCAAAAGAGAATGGGTGCATCATGGCTTGGGTCCACTCCAGCTTTTTGCTGCAACACCACCCTTTTCCCATCTGCCACGACGCATCTTGCTGACCATCCAGACTTCATTTCCGCCTTGCCAGCGCATTCATTGGCGCTCGGCAGTCCATCCTGCAAGCCTCCGCTGCCCCTCGTGTTTCGGAATACCAAGAGGCAAGTCCACAGCCTGCAAGTCAACCAAACGCCAGCCCGCTGCAGCCCAGCAAACGGCAACCCAATCCACTGCCTTGGGTCCTGTCCAGCCGGTCTTTCCACGCCAATCCCGTCGGGCGCATACATTGCATACATTACCAGTGAATCATACCTTTTGTTTACCCCTCTGTTGCCGACTTCGGACTCGAAACAACGACGCGTCACCCTCGACCGCAGTGCGGCTGCCCTGGGCTCGTCATGCCGCGCCAGACCGTCACAGACCTCAGCAGGTATCTGCTTGCTGGCCGCATCTCGCCACACGGTTGCTTAAATGTGCGACATACTGTAGCACCAACGCTGTTCGCCCGATCCGCCACCATTGCTGCCTCCACCACCACGACGGCGTATCGAGTCAGACACCTCCATGCCGCACCGCGTGCTGCGACACCTACACTCGATCTCGCGCAACCCAATTTTCGCAAAAAGCTCAAAGACGAGGCCAAGCTGGCCAAAAAGCAGGCCAAGAAGAAGGCCAAGTCGGACAATCAGACCGTCCAAGGCTGGGAGCTCACGGTTGGCATCGAGATCCACGCGCAGCTCAACAGCCCGCGCAAGCTGTTCTCGTCTGCCACCACCTCGTTCAACGAAGACCCCAATAGCCATGTCGCGCTCTTTGATGTGTCCATGCCAGGCAGCCAGCCGCGCTTCCAAAAGGAGACGCTGATTCCCGCCCTCCGCGCCGCCCTCTCACTCAACTGCGAGATCCAAGAGCTCAGTCGTTTCGATCGGAAACACTACTTTTGGTGGGATCAGCCCTCGGGCTACCAACTCACGCAGTACTACCAGCCATTTGCCAAGAACGGCCACATCACGCTGCTAGCCAGAGATGGCATTGCCGCCGAGGACGGCGAGAGTGTGACTGTTCACATCAAGCAGGTTCAGCTCGAGCAGGATACGGCCAAGACCCTGGCTCAGGTGGGTAATATACAGTGGCTAGATTTCAATCGTGTCGGTGTGCCTCTGATCGAAATTATTACGGAACCTGAGATGCACCATCCCAGAACGGCCGCTGTATTTGTACGTAAAGTCCAGATTCTGTTGAATACAGTCGACGCCTGTGTATCAGGTATGGAAGTTGGTGGGATGCGCGCAGATGTCAATGTCTCGGTGCGCAGGACTGGCGATGCCAGCATTCCGCTTGGAACACGAACAGAAATCAAAAACTTGAGCACCGTCAAGTCCGTCGAAGATGCCATCATCGCCGAGAGAGATCGACAAATCCGCGAGCTTGAAGCTGGCGGCAGCATTGCCGGTGAAACTCGCGGTTGGGCTGTCGGCTCGACAGAGACACGTAGGCTGCGTGGCAAAGAGGGCGAGGTTGACTACCGCTACATGCCGGATCCTGATATTGAGCCGCTCGTCATTGGCAATGACTTGGTCCAGCACTTGCAAGAGTCGCTGGCCGTGCTTCCCGACAAGGAGCTCGACAGTCTAGTGGCCGACTACGGTCTCACAGCCAAAGACGCGCTGTCTCTGATTACCCTCGATAACGGTGCTCGAGTGCAATACTTTTACCGTGTTCTCGACCTTGTTAGCGAGATGCTGCAGGAGTCGGGCGCTGAACCGGACTTGAAAAGCTACGCGACCCTGGTGGGCAACTGGGTCATTCACGAGCTCGGCCGTCTTACGACGACCAAGGCCGGGCCGCTCGCGTCCGGCGAGCTCACTTTTTCGCAAGAGGGCAAGTGTGCGCAAGTGCACGAGTACCACCTCGCTGAGCTCCTGCACCATCTCTTCCAGAAGCGAATCACTGGCAAGGTTGCCAAAGAGCTTCTCGTCGCCATCTACCTCGGCGAGATGGGGGAAGGCGACGTGACGTCGGCCATTGAGTTTAATCGATTGTGGTTCCACGAGCTGACGCAGGACGAATATGTCTCGTTCGCCGAGGCGGCCATGCAGGGCGAAGACAATGTCCTCAAGGAGTTTGTCAGCTACGACAAGTTTCCGCAGGGCAAGCTCATGTACCTAGTAGGCAAGATGATGCGTCTGGGTCCGACGGAGAGGATCGACCCGTCCACGGCTGAGAGGATCATGCGCGCCAAGGTCGATGGCCTGCGTGCCCAATGAGGTGTAATAGTATCCAAGTGGGTGTATATTCTTGCTGGGCAATTGTAGAATACGATCTCGGTCAGCGCCGGGTTGGCGCGATCTGGGAAGCCCAGCCAAGTTGATTACTGTAAGATAGATGGTTGCAATACTATTCAATACGACTAATAACCAAGAAATTGGGTAAAACTGGTCCGATTCGGAGATGGTTCGAAAGCTCGGACCTGAAAGAGTATAACCATTGTCCCGAATCAAGGTGGCGCGACAATAACCGTGGTGATGCCTGGGTGACGTCAACGATGAAATAACAAGCGTTCGCGGGCTGTCGGCCAGGGTCCAACCAGCTATCTATTAAATAGCTTTCACCCAATCGGTTTTCTCCGTCACTTCCCATCATTCCTGTGAATCAATCGATTGAATATATCAAGTAAACTCATCGGTCAATCACCTCAACTTCTCTCTACACATACTACCATGTTCGCTCTCCGATCCGCCACCCGCGCCATCCCCCGCGTCAGCGCCACCCGCGCATTCTCGTCAACCGTCGTGTACCAAAAGACGGCCACGGAGACGGTCAAAGATAGCATCAAGACGGTGGACAAGGCCGTAAGCGGCAAGATTGTCGACGGCATCAACGCTGCTGGTAAGCAAAGGGCCCGCTCGACCTCTACTGTTCTGAGCCAAACAAAAAAAAAAAAAAATACTACGTAGATTCGCTAACGAGGGGAATTTACTCTTCATTGAACGACAGAGTCCGCTAGCCAAAAAGTCAAGAAAGCGTCCGAGAATGTCGTAGGAAACAAGTCGGCCGCCGGCGCCGCCGAGAAGCTCAAGGGCAAGGCAAAGGGCGCCGCTGAGGAGGCCAAGGGCAAGGCCAAGGGCGCTGCCGAGGATGTCAAGAAGAGTCTCTAAACGAAACGACACGGGGAGAAGAAAAAATTTTCATGGAAAAAAACTTTGTCAGACTGGGGTTTACATATTCCCAGACAACTGTAACATTAACATTATTCGCTCAAGCAATCAACATGATTAAGACGAGAGGAAAAGCCTCATGACGGTTTTGTCTTGCAAGAGTGAACTCGTGTACATGATGAAAGCCCACGCCACGCCACACCAAACGACAAGAAGCTAGAGAAGAGCAGAAACACACCCGCGTACTGATCCATGGCCATGGCCGTCGCCGCATCATGTGGCCTTTGAAATGCGGCGCGGCTGAGACACAGCAGCGCAGCACCGACACCCGCGAGCAGGCGCAGCACGGGACTCCTCGTCGCGCGCGCCCAGACGGCGCCGGCCGCGCACGACAAGGCGGCCGCCATGAGAAGCATGCTCGCCGCCACGGCGCTGCCGCTGCCGCTGCCGTCGGCAGACTTGTCGTCCGGCGAGGAGGCGCGCCGCCGCAGCAGCAGCAGCAGCAGCGCCGTGGTCATCCACACGACGCTGTGCGCAGAGTGCAAGACGAGCCCAAACAAGGTGCCGCCGCGGGTCCTGTCCCGCACGCCTGCAATCAGCTGAGCCGCCGCGCCGCAGAGCGTCAGGAGTAGGAGAAGCTGGCTCCCGCGGCGCTGTTGTTGTCGCGGCTGTTCCCACAGTGGTGGTGGTATCCTGGTGTTTTGGGTGGACAAAACGCGTGTTATTAGGGGAACGTGTTGCACAAATTTCCAAAAGGCCTCTTGGAGTGAAAAAAAAATACGTACGTGTAAATGCACTGGTGCAGCCCCAGAAACAGCATGGTCAGCCCAAGTCCGACAAACCCGGCGGGGCGAATCTGACCACCCTTTGGCTTGCCGGTGGCTGGATTCGTGTCCGCAGGTCGCTTGATGGGATATACGTGATGAGCCACGTCGAGCTCTTCGGCCACGGTGCCTTGCTCATTGTTGGTGCTGCTGCGAAATCGAGTCCTTCGATTCGTGAGATGCCGCGTCGACTCGGCGCTCATGATATGTCCCGTTTTCAGTGCGGCATGAAAATGCAATGTATGCGCCAAATGTACACATGGACGCATCACTCTCTGGTCGTTGCCTTCATGGCGCGCCTAGTCCTTGGTTTCGAAGAGCTCGGGTCACACTATATAAGCACCCAGAGTCGAGCAATATCTGCCTCACATACACACACCCGCTAATGGATATCGACAGGGTGAGAGGGGAGAGGGGGCTGAGCCTGCAGGCGATTCGTACATCATCACAGATTCCAGACGGGGTGAGTCGCTATAAATGCTGACGGGCTCGGGGTACCCAAGATTAAGCAGCCGGAATTAAAAAAAAAAACACATGCCGAAATAGAAACAAAGAAGAAAGAAGAACAAAGAAAAACGATACAAAACTATTCCGATTGGTTGCGGCTGAGGTGCACCGAGCCCGGTTCAGTCTCATTTCTTGGCGCATCATCTGCCATAAGAGGGTTACATTTGGCAAGTCGCCTGCGAGTAATCACGGCAGTAATAATAAGGCGACCCGGATTCGGAGAAAGGTTGCTTTTACCGGCGGGGGTCTTGTGTGAGTGGTGCGGGGTAGATGAATCTCGAAGGGAAAGAATCGGATGGCTCCCGTTCTTTGTCGATATCGCCGTCCATGTAGGCTGTTTTCATCAAGAGATCATCAGGCGTGAGGTGGAGCGGCACGGCGCTGTCACACGGGATTCGCTATCTACTGTGCGGATAATATCCGCGATTCGCCACGGCAGACGACAACTTTGAAACAGTAAACCAAGGCTTTGGGTCGCTGATGGGCTGAGTACTTGTATGGTAAAAGATCTTTGGTCTTGTAGTGTCGGATATTCTTATCGAGCCAGTCAACCCTCGCTCCCGCCATTGTCATGGTCCAGCACCGAGCTGAAAGTAAGAATGCCTGCGGACAGTGTTAAACCTGGGAGTTGTTGGACGCAGCTATGAGACAGAGTGTTCATACACATGCATGTGATTCGATAGCTCTATGGACAGTAAGCATAGAGTTATTTTTGGAATGCTCCAAGTTTACTGGTATGCTTGTCGATGAACCCCACCACATGAGGCCTCACAAGATGGCATCTGCACTGAAAGATTTGGCAGTGCAGATGCACTTTCCGCTTGGTTTTGTTTTTCTTCATTTTCGTAAACTAAAATCAAGGAAACCGGCTCACAGGCAGCACATTGGTTGTTGCGTCCCTGGTACTAAAGTCAAGACCGGCTGCTTGTGCTCCGAGAACACTCGAATGCAGTCTAGCCAGGCGGGCCTGTCAAGAACTTTCTTCGCTTGAATCGTCAGTCAAGAAGAATTGTGCATGCTTCGACAGTCATCTTCGCCCGCTACGGGTGTGAAAATGAACATGTGCGCGTGTGGCTTGCCAATACACAGTCGTCAAGAATGTTCGAAAAGTCCGACGAAGCGTACCAAACACCAACTAGTCCCGCCAATTGACAAGATATTCCAAGGTTTCTGGGACCTCTAAAAGCTTCTCACGATACGGGAATCGTGTCGAGACAATAAGTCTGGCTTACAACCAATCATCAAGATGGTCGAGACATGTATGCACATACCAAAACCCTCACTCCTGTCTCGCGCATAACTGCGCAAGTGCGAACCAACCCAAATTAGGAGTCCACACTGGTCTTCCGTCACGCCTCACCGGATCGGTTCCTCCATCGTTTACTTATTATTGTACCTTTCATCATTTCCAACTCAAATACAGCATTGGCCCTTGCGTGCTGTGATAGAAGTGTCAGGTCGTCCCCAAATGTAGCAGTCGCACCGCAATAATCCTTTGCAAATCTCGATGAGGCTCGCATACCTACCCTTCAATAATTAGTGCTCTCTCATCTTTCATCATCATCTTAATGATGATGTGCACTGGCGACCGTCTTGAACCCCCCGCAATCGGTCATGATACAGTACGCTCGGCCGGCTCCACCACTTCCGACGGCCGAGTGGGGAAAGCGGCGATAACCTCGTGTGCCATCATCTCGCCACCTTCAACACCACTCTTAACCCGCTTCACTTCCCATTCTTAACCCGCTTCACTTCCCATTTACACCTTCGTCACGATCTGGCTATCCGGGATGTCGATTACTCTCATTGACAAGCCATCGTCCAGGATAATATAGCCCCCCCTCGACTCGACGCACAAACAATCACGATTCAGACGCCACGAGCACCCTAGAGCGTTTGCATAATGGTAAGCAGGACGTCCCCTAGGGCCCTCTGCTCGGCTTGCCGCGCCTCTGTCTCTCCCTGGTCCTCCTCTTCACGAATATCCACCCCGTCGATACACCGAGCGAGCCGCCTTCCTTTTCTGCGGCCAACAACGAGCGTCCACAATCGCAGCAGCCGTCGAACCTACGCAACGACATCGTCACCCTCCTCCTCGAGCGACACTACGCCGCCACCGTCATGGCCTAGCTCGCCGAACCCAACACCCTACGATATATTTGGGATGTGCCGGCGTGATCCGTACACGAAGCGGCGCTTCCATCAGCTCGTCAAGCTCTACCACCCCGACATGACACCGCCACCGACACCCGCCGCTGCCTCCGCCGCCGCCACGCCGCTCTCGCCCGCCGCCCGCACCGAGCGCTACCGTCTCGTCATTGCCGCCAACGACCTCCTCAGCGACCCGTCTAAACGACAGCTCTACGACCTTCACGGCGCCGGCTGGTACCACGGCCGCGCCCCGGACCTGCGCCAGCGGGACCGCGACTGGCGGTACCAGACTAACAGCCCCGCGCGCAACGCCACCTGGGAAGATTGGGAGGCGTGGCACCAGGAGCAGCGGCGCCAGCAGTACGGCGGCGCGCCGCCAAAGCCCGTGTACATGAGCAACGGCCTCTTCGCGACGCTGGTAGTGGCCATGTGCTTCGTCGGGGCCATGGCGCAAAAGAACCGCGCTCTGGCGATCGGGGAGCAGTACGTGGAGTTTGTCGAGGACCGCAATGCGGATATTGGACGGGCCATGCAGCGGACCACGAGCGCTTCGGCCGGCCGCTCCCGGGAGGAGCGCATCGACTCGTTTGTGCGGGATAGAGAGAATGTGGCGTATCGCTACCGGCCGAGCAAGTATGACGCGCCAGACGTGGAGGATGGGGAAGCAGCTCGGGACGTGCAGCGGCTGCGTGGTGTAAGAGTGCCGCCGTCGTGACCTTTGTTCTCGGGGCAGCTGAGATTTGTATATATAACAGTGTACGTGTAAGAATGGCAATGTGGCCTACTTTATCCATGTTGTTGCATTGTTGCCATCTCATGTGATTGTTGTCGTAGATGCGAGTGGCGTAGTTACATCTCACAGCCTACGTGTGAGTGCACTGAAATTGCACCGACCAATATAACTCGAGACTGGCGTCTCTAGATGCTCAAGAAATATTTCGACTGCGCGGAACAGCAGATTGATTGATAACAACAGCACAGCAGAAGCCCAATTGTGGCCAAAGGACTGCGGATTCAACATCTGGTTTATACACTATCGGGTAGCTCGAAGCTTCAAAGCTCGACCAAAGCTCCCCTAGTCGGGAAGCGCACCGATCAAGCAAAGCCGAGCTTCTGACAGTGGAATGGAGCTCTTTCCACCACAGGGGGACGTGTGAAGAAGGAAGCTGGGGCTGGCCGTGTGTCTCCGAGTAATTCTCGCTGGCCGTCGAAATACGAGCGCTGGTGAGCATGACTGCCTCGTTATAGCACCAAACACAGCGCTCTTTTCACCACAAGAGCAGGCTCCTTTTTGTGTTGTCTTTCCTCCTCCTTTTCTTGCTATTGGCCCTGGGCGATGGCAGCGCCACGGGGCGCGCTGGCACTCGCCCCGGTGTCTTAGGCTACCCCTGCGCAGCTATTGTCTTGCTGCTAATTTGGACAATACGCAAAAAGGCCAAGTAGGATATTTAGCGACAGAGCTGCAAGGAATGGTTTGCTGCTTCTCAGCGATGCGTCGCCACACGACTCCCCATCTACAAAGTGTAGTAGTAGCCCCGATAGTAATGCTGGGGAGCTATTACTGAATATTACCACTGAGCCAAAGCCTCCGATGGGACACCCCCATCATTACGGAGTACCATCATCTTACCTGTCCACACCTGTGATGAGCACATTCTTGTTTGTGCTTTGACGGAGTAAAGGACCCACGATCCCCACTGACTTGGGTCTGAATCCTGTGATGATTTGAGGAAAACGGAGCAGAACAGAGTAGAAAGATGGAACCTTGCTGTCTGTCCCAATAGCTGGTGTCTTTTGCCCACTCTACAGATGATAATTTGCCCACAGTGGAATTCCCCAGTCTCTTTGGAAGTGGAGGGTATTTTCCCTTGTGCCAAGCTTGGGTCGCTGTAAAAATAAGCTCTTTCATAAGCTGCGTCCTGCGCAGTTTAGCCGCCTTGTTATTGCCTTTGAGCGACATAATGAGCTGCAGCTGCAGTCGGGATCGCACCAAAAGAGTCCCCCAATTTGGCATCGCGCAGGAAAAGGATGAGGAACACGCGCTAGAATGATAGGTAGAAAATTTTCTGCCCGCGCGGCATGGGTGATCGCTCTACGTAATAGCGCGCGCGGCAGGGGATTTCAGCCATTGGCATGTAACCGTCGTTACCAGCATTGCTAGTGCCGGGTTTCCGAGGCTGAGCTAGGCGAGCAGAGCCTCAGGCCCTCCTTTGCTTGTGCCAGATCCACTGCGAGATTGCACAAAATGGCGCCTTTGGGCATCGTCCGTGGCGTTTGCCGACACTCGGGGGCAGAAGGGTCGGCATGTTGGCGATGAGAAATGTAATCTGGATTCGAACAGACCAATATGTCGAGAGCTGCACTTCACAGAACCCGATAACCAGTGCAGCTGCTGTCTCTTTGGTATCGAAGCATCGTTGTCATGTGTTGGCCTCGGAGCCATCCAGTGATCCGGTCGGTAGCCGGCCGCCTCGGGTGTATGCGCATGTAGGCCGGGTATCTAATATAGTGTCGCTTTCCTGGTGGCAGAAAGCCAATGTTCCAAGAATCAAACCACTCCTACTGGCACTCTGAAAGTAAAACGGGCAAACCACTACCTTTATACCTTCAGTCTGCTGGCCGTTCCTGGATTGTCCCACAGCGAAAACAAATCGTATCCAGTCTTTCGCTCTTTGCTCACGTAGACACACCACACACGGTCAGAGGCTAGAACTTGTGAGCCAGCACAGCGGGAACAACAGAGAGCCGCACGCCCCCTTAGAGTTTTTCTCAGGCCAACAAAGACCCGCTTGGTGTGGCCCGAGACAGTCTCAAGCGGATAAGGACCAGTTTTTCCAGCTATTTCCACACCCAGCGCACCAGCACAGGAAGTTGCATACTGCTGTTGGCGCCCACACGTGTGAATAGAAGGCTTCCAGTGGACAGCTGGCGTTGCTTGTGGCCAGCTGGAACCCTTGTCGCTGAAGGGTATACTGGTAACCATCCCTGCGCTGGCTCCTTTTTCGAAGTTTCTGCCCCTGAAGTGCGCTGTAATAAATTGTAATTCCAGTAATCTTCAGCCTGGCTTCAAGGGGGTGTGCTTGTAAGCCGCAAAAGTAATACCCGAAAAGTGTCCTCTGTTTCGCTTCCTCAGGCCGAATCTGCTGTTGAAGCTTAGCCTTATCGCTGGCGCGCTTAACCCGATACGGGGACTTTTTGTCTTTCTACTGCAGCCCATCTGCGCCTCGCTCCTGCCGATAAGTCCTAATGCGGCATATCTTATCAACTTTGGCGCAAAAATGTTGTTTCCTTAATTCAACGGCATCGACATTTCGTCAGTAGCTGAGAATAAAAAGTTTTCTCCCCCCTAAAATACGCTGGTAGCGCATGGGTTCACAACGTGTGGCGCCGCCCAATTTCTTTGTATGAACCAATGCTGCACAGTTTTGCCTTGCTCTGTCGCCGTTTCCGCTGTCGGCAAAAGCTGCAATGGGCTCGGCAGAATGCATCGTAAAGCCGCAGCAAGTATCGCCAAGTGCCTTGCATATCACCTGTGTGAATATGGCTGCTGTGCATTCGGCCTCCGTATTGGCCAACAAACAAGCTCCTGTGAAGCTTTGGTCCGTCTTATTCACACCCCCATACCTTTCATTCACCTTTTCCTTGCCTGTGCTCATGATTCATGGCCCACCCGCCAAGCACGCAAACGTCTCGGGCTTCTCAAACTCTGCTCGCGCTCCCGCAGCAGGCTGGTTGGCCGGATCCTTTCCACTCTCACACCCTCAAACCCACCCGACTTTGCCCGATCCATCATCAACGCCTGGTTCGTGAGGCCATCACCGCCCATCAGTTCTGCTCACACACCCTGCTGGCCCCCGTTTGTAGTTGCACTTGTCAGAATATCCCTCTATGCCCCGGCCGCCTCGGCCCCCTTCACTCTCTGGCCATAATACCGTACACACAGTCCTCAAAGTCCCGTACCGTACTCGTAGACCCCAACCCCAGTGGATCTCTCACCTGACTCCAGTCCTCTCTCTCTCCCTTTTCCTCCAGACTTTTACTCCTTCTCTCCCACACCTTTGCTCTCAGTCCTCAGCACATCACCAATACCTCCTCTTCAACCAATCTTCAATCTCCCCTCACCAACCTTCACAATGGCCTCCCGCTTCGTCGCCTCCCGCCTGGCTTCTGCCGCCCGCGTCAACGTCGCCGCCGCTTCCAAGCGCTCCATCTCTGGTACGTAGCTCCATGAGATGAAAAGTTTTCCACCCGAATGAACCGTCATCAAAACCATCGAAACCATCTCGAATGGGCCTTCCTGGTTTCCAATGGCCTCAATTCGGCTTCAATCTTCTCGAGAAGCTGCTCATTGATCCAATTGACTGACATGTCTTGCCTCTCAGGTGCCGCTAAGCGCACTCAGGTTGTCCCCCGCACTGCCTTCCAGGTCCAGCGTCGTGCCTACTCCTCCGAGATGGCCAACGCTCTCGTTGAGGTCTCCAAGAACATTGGTATGGGCTCTGCCGCCATCGGTCTGACTGGTGCCGGTATCGGTATTGGTCTCGTTTTCGCTGCCCTCATCAACGGTGTTGCCCGCAACCCTGCTCTCCGTGGCCAGCTTTTCTCCTACGCCATTCTGGGTTTCGCTTTCGTCGAGGCCATCGGTCTTTTCGATCTCATGGTTGCCCTCATGGCCAAGTTCGTACGTTTGATCGATTCGCCGAATATTCCCTCATAGCAGCCGACTGACTCTTTGTTTTCAGACGTAAACAATCTCTCATTCAATTGAGCCGATCCCTCTTCACTGATGGGGTCTCTAATACCTGGGGACGATCAGCGATGTCGGTGTACGGTGTGAAGGTCTCACGATGGAGTTCCTTTGCCAACACTCACCTATGTTTAAAAACGGAATTGCATTATAGACGGGATTGATACTGGGGAGGCGGACATGTCCAGAAGACATGATCGTGATAGATTTGGAAAGCCCTCACACAGGTTCCTGTTAGGAACCACCTTGTAAAATAAAAGGTCAATCGTCTCGATCATAAAATTTTCTTTGTCGATACCAATCGATATCATATTCAAGAGCGGATTCTCACTTGCGTGACCGGTGGCGATGGAGACCTTTGCTGTCAGCTCATAGCGACACCACTCTTCTGTTCCTAAAGTCCAAAAAACCAACCCCACGTCGTTGGTCTTGATGGACAGCAGCTGCGCAATGCCTTTCTGCAAGCTGTCAATGGGTGTTTTGCGCCTGTACGGAGTAGCTTGTTATGATCCGTTTGCGGAAGCTTCATCCCGGCAAGCTTGATCTCCAGTCAGAGCTCGAATTGATATGCCGCTGTCTCCCACGCTGTATGGCGAGCCATGTCTGGTAGCTGATCACTTGTGCTCCGTTACAGCTGGCTTCAATTTCAAGCTTCCGCTGGAACCTCTACGACAAGACGGGCTCGGAGATAGTCGCATATTGTACCTCCACGATGGACTGATGACTGCGATGTCTCATTCTAGTTGTTTGGCTCACAGCCGGTTCATCGGTCAATCGTGTTCGATTCGGAGCTTCTGGTCTTCGACGTCGGACCTCGGCCAGGGTGTTGCTCGCCAGCGTTGGGGCGGCGTAGGGCTTCCGTGCTCCACCTCCGCATTCAATTGCTGCATGCTCTGCATCGTGAATGAGCTCTTCGAGAATGAGTTTACCAGGCTGATCAGGAATGCACTCTTGGTGGCCATGAGCGCAGCGCTGCTGATGCAAGGTGACTATGTAGGTGCAAACGCGAGGGACCGGCAGCTAAGGCAGTTTGGCGACGGCGGCAAAGTTCAGCCAATTTCAAATAGAGTCACTGTATGAGTGAACAGTATCCGTAGATCTTAAATGTAAACAGAAAGGTGTAATTGAACATTTACAGATGTGAATGCTGTCGACGTGAGGTGGTAAATACTTATTGCTGCAGGTTCCCCTCACTTGGGACGCACCAGCCGGCCATGTTTTTCCGGCTTGGCTGATTTCTGCAGGAACGACATCCCTGCGTATGCACAACAGCAATAGAAAATGCTACATGATACAACAGCACTTGATTACAATTTGCTACTGTATTTCTTCCGCATCAGAATCATGTATTTTCAGTTGTAATTCTACGAAAACAATCACAATCACAATTAATGCCACATCGTTGCAGCTTGATATAATCAAATTCCTTCTTTGACCCCCAAACGCCGTTTCAAGTATGCTATATACACTTATTTCTTGAACGTAGCACTCCTTTCTCCCCTAATTGGTGGCGCCTTTCTCGCGCCCTTCAATGGTTCGTCTCCAGTCTTGGAGTATGGATCAAACACCTTTTGCGGCTTCGCTGGGCGAGCTGCCGCAGCACCGTCCCGCTTGGCGTGCATGACAGATGCCGCGTTGCTATAATCGAACGGCACCGCATTGTACTTGGTCCCTGCTGCCGACTTCTTCTGTTGCTTTTCTGCTTGGCGCTGCGCCTTCTTGGCCTGTCTAGCTTCTCGCTTCTGCTGTATTTCCCGTGCAGCCTGCTTCTTGGCAGTCTTGCGCTGCTTCCGCGGCTTGCCTTGTTCATCATCAATA
This sequence comes from Beauveria brongniartii, assembly GCA_030782485.1. NCBI lineage: Eukaryota > Fungi > Ascomycota > Sordariomycetes > Hypocreales > Cordycipitaceae > Beauveria > Beauveria brongniartii. The sequence goes on from JARJPP010000127.1 coordinate 153,220, forward strand.
TCAATGATACCGTCGGCGGGCGCTGGCTCCATTCGCTTGTCACCCTCCTCATCCTCGTCAGAGTCGGAATCTTCGCTTGTTTCCGATTCGACATCAGGCGCAGATTCTGACTTGCGTTTTGTTCCGCGTTTCAACGTAAACTCTTCGTCCTCCTCTATAGGGGCAGGCGGCGCAGGCGCAGGGGCTTCGGGCTCTGCAGGAGAGGTAGTATCTTCCTCCACTTCTGCACCCTCTTGGACAGAGGCAACGAACTTTTGCCAAGGGAACGGCACTTCCCCCTTCAGCTCCTCATCCAAGTCCCGTGAGCCATCCCATAGGGAGCTAATGGGCATATCACCGAATAAGCGCGAGCGTGGCAGGTTTCTGTAGGCAATCTTACCGCCAAGGTCTGGCAGTTTAGTGAGGTCGCGGCCTGGCTTGGGCAGCGCGTCTCTAGTAGCCGCGTCCGGGGCAATACTTGCAAAGAATTGCAGCAGGCTGGGTCCCGGATTTTGACTAGCTTCCAAAACGCGAGCCCAGATCTCGTTAATTCTCGACCTGGCCAAAGGTGCTGTGAGAGGCATTAGGCTGTGAAGAGCTTTGGCGTCTGGAGGATTGGCACGGCAGATGTCAGCCAGATGGTTCGTCCCTAGAACGAAATTGGGACTTTCATCTTCCTTTCTCGCCGTATCATCACGCCACTTCCAAATAGTTTTGAACATGGTGAATTGTGCTGCGTCATACGACAGATGTGAATGCTTCAGCAGGTAGTTATACCAGCCGCGTGGGCCTTCTCCATTCTCCTCTTGGTAGCCTGCGTGTACGTGTCGAGATAGGGAAAGATCTTTCGATTTCTGCAGAGCACGACCTATGAGGTCCTGCTCTGGTGCGCTTCGGTTCGATGAAGAGACAAGGTCATTGCGAACTTGGTCATATATGTGGAGTAGGTAATGGGTATCGGACCGCGCATAGTAGAGCATTTCTTCCGGGATTGGACGAATGCGCCAGTCGGCCAGCTGATACTGCTTATCAGCATCAAAATCGGCAAATTTGGAGAGTAAAAAGGCGAGGCTACGGCCCGAGTAACCCAGTTGCTCGCAAGCAAAGTAGGTGTCGAAAAGACCATTGACGTAAAGACCCAAGTCGCGCTGGAGCCAGACCATATCCATGTAGGCTCCGTGGAAGACCTTTACAATTGAAGGGTCCGCGAAAGCCTCGTTGAGTACCTCGAGCTTGTGGCGCCAGGGTTGAAGAGTGTCGACGATCCAGTCCTGCTGTCGGGTGCTAATCTGCATGAGGGAAACAAGACCCGTGTATGTTCGGAAGTCATGATGCTCGAGATCGATGGCGATCTCCTTTGACTTCTTCAGCTCTTGAAGCATTTCGAGTACGCCTTCGTATGTATCAACCCATTTTGCCGTAGTTGTCTCGATAGGCTGCCACGGGGTGGGATTCGCCACTTTGAAAATGCTATCGGGATAGGCCATTTGCAAAATTTCAGGCTCGTATGGGTGCTTGTATCTAGAGACAGAATTAGCAAGAAACATCTGTATGTCGCAGCATGTACGTACTGTGTCGAGCAATTTTCGTCGGTGAATGTGATGAGACTCTCCTCCAAAGGTACGATAGCATGAGGCTTCTTTGTAAGAATCGGCTTCCAGGGACCAGTGGGAAAATTGTCGGGTTGCAGTTCGAAAGTGGCTTGCGGTTTGACCACGTTGGCATTTCGTATGACTTTGTGGGTGGGTTTCGCCTTCTTTGGCTTGGAGGTCTATAACATGTCAGTATCGATTAAATTTCCAAAGAGAAAATTTTGAATACGCACAGCATCTGAAGGTGGTTCTTTGCGCTTGATGAGCCCGGTATATTCGTCGAGAGCCGTGTCGGCCTTTTCGAGGACCGAGTCGACGACGTCAACGACACCCTGCCAGTTTATATCAATGTCGTCCGCATCCTTGAGAGTCGGGGCGGCAACACCACAGGCGCGCGCAGCTGAATGCAAAAGGCGAGTAGAGAGCTCAAGGAGGCGAGACGAGTTTTCGTCGAGCTGCTCGGCGGCATCCGGGTTGACGGTTCGCTGGAAGCTGAGATCCTCGGCGGCGATTCGGTTGGCGTACTTGACGGTGGCGACCAACGAATTTTGGACCCCGTCCTGCAGTGACTTGAAGTCCTGAGGCGCCGCCATGTTGCAGGTGGTGAGCTGCTGGGTGATGTTGATGGCGATGGATGATGGACCTTGTCGCAATGCGATTGGGAACAAACAAAAAATCCTAGCCGTTATCGATAAGAATATCGCGAGATCCACTGCAAGAGCTTGCAGGCGGATGTGCGGTGTAAGTTGATTTTGATGTTATCTTGCTTCTGTCTCACTTTTGATGCCATTTTTTTTTCTGTCAAATCTACCGTACTGTCAATATCACATCTCTACCGCAGCGCTGCGTTACTATTCGTATTGCGGTAATAACTGGTGGCTTTAGGATAAGCTAATGCAACACCACAAAGAGTAAGCACATCCTAGTTCAGAAGAAGGGAATATCGCTCGTGTTTATTTCTCGTCCAAACAGAATTTCCAGCCAAAACGTATGCACTTTTATGTTTTCCAAGAACGATTGCCATGCAACGCCAGCTGCTCCCACTACAGTATGATACGCATCGTACGTATGCGCAAGCCACAGCGAGGCGTCACCGTGATGTAATAGAGCAAAATCGGACAAGCCAACCCCCTAAACTACCAAGGAAAAATGCTGCTTTTCTCAACGAATCCTCAATATCAACAGTCATAACAAGGTTGAGCTGCCAATCTCTGCCACCAGCGCCTTGTTTTGCTGCCCTGCTTGCCTGCACACAACCTTTTGGTACGTTGGCATGGTTGGTTAGTGGTCAGGTCAGCACATAAAGCAGCCCAGTCTGCCCCTCACTACCCGCCGCCTCAAAAGCTCCGGCCCTCAAACAACTCGTGCTGCACGACATTATTGCCATTGGACGCCGCAACGAAATAAATTACCGCAAACCCCCAGATACAGCTCTTTTCTCAAAGACTCTTTAGACTCACTCACTTTTTTCGTTTCTCCCTCCACCTGTTTTGGCCATCATCACTCGACGGGCCGCGACCACCACAAGCTTCACCCCACATTAAGCCGGCCAGCCCACCCACGACGTTTCTGTTGCTCCTCCAGCTTTCCTCCCCAACGTCGTCGGGCAGCCTAAGCTCTTCGCTCGACAACATCGGCGCATCATCAGTTGTCATTCTACCTTTCGTCGAATCCAACCCTCGAACTTTCGCACCTTCGCACCTCCGCTGCCATGTCCACCCCGGCAGAGACTCAGCAAGAGGCTGCTGCGCCCGGCCGCCTGCTGCTACTCTCGAACCGTCTGCCCATCACCATTAAGCGCTCCGAAGATGGCAGCTATACCTTTTCCATGTCCTCCGGTGGTCTTGTTACTGGCCTGAGCGGTCTGAGCAAGACCACCAGCTTCCAGTGGTATGGATGGCCCGGCCTCGAGGTCCCCGAGAACGAGGTCGATGGCATGAAGAAACGCCTCAAAGCAGAGTACGGCGCACATCCCGTCTTTATCGACGACGAGCTCGCTGACCGCCACTACAATGGGTTTGCCAGTAAGTCTTCATAATACATTATCCCATACACTTTGCCTCTTGCTGACAGCTCTAGATTCTATCCTCTGGCCATTGTTCCACTACCACCCCGGTGAAATCACCTTTGACGAGTCTGCCTGGGTCGCCTACCAAGAAGTCAACCGCCTCTTTGCGCAGACTGTCATTAAAGATGTTCAAGACGGCGATCTAATCTGGGTCCACGACTACCACCTGATGCTTCTGCCTCAGATGCTGCGCGAGGAGATTGGCAACTCCAAGAAGAACGTCAAGATCGGCTTCTTTCTGCACACGCCATTCCCAAGTAGCGAAATTTACCGCATCCTGCCCGTCCGTGAGCCTCTTCTCACAGGTCTTCTCGATTGCGACCTGATTGGCTTCCACACATACGACTATGCGCGCCATTTCCTTAGCAGTTGCTCGCGCATACTCGGTACCCCCACTACCCCCAACGGTGTCGATTGGAACGGCCGCTTCGTGACTGTCGGGGCGTTTCCCATTGGAATAGACCCCGAAAAGTTTGTCGAGGGGCTGAAGCAACCCAAAGTGCAGGCGCGTATCGCGGCTCTGAAACGCAAGTTTGAAGGCGTGAAGCTCATTGTCGGCGTCGATCGTCTCGACTACATCAAGGGCGTGCCACAAAAACTTCATGCCCTCGAAGTTTTCCTCACGGAGCATCCCGAGTGGATTGGCAAGATTGTCCTCGTCCAGGTTGCCGTGCCCTCACGCCAGGATGTCGAAGAGTACCAGAACCTGCGTGCCGTTGTCAACGAGCTCGTCGGCCGCATCAACGGCAAGTTTGGCACCATTGAGTTTATGCCCATCCACTTTTTGCACCAGTCCGTGTCCTTTGACGAGCTGACAGCGCTCTACGCTGTGTCGGACGTATGCCTGGTGTCTTCCACTCGCGACGGCATGAACCTCGTCTCGTACGAGTACATTGCCACGCAGCGCGAGAAGCACGGCGTTATGATCCTCAGCGAGTTTACGGGTGCCGCGCAGTCGCTCAACGGCAGCCTGATTGTCAACCCCTGGAACACGGAGGAGCTAGCCAACGCCATCCACGACGCCGTGACCATGAGCCCCGAGCAGCGCGCCGCCAACTACAGCAAGCTCGAGCGCTACGTTTTCAAGTACACGAGCGCTTGGTGGGGAGCCACCTTTGTCGCCGAGATGACGCGCCTCAGCAACGAGGAGACGCAGGCAAAGACGATTCGCAACGTCTCGGGTGCCGTGGTCAGCTCGGGCCAGAAGGCACTTACAGAAGAGCCCGAGAATAAGGAGCCGGAAGCGAATCAAGCAGAATGATGAGACATGGCAGATGTTTTCGATGTTTCCGATGGCACTGTCTGCGTCTGATACGGACCAAGGAACAACGTATTAGACGTCAATACAACAGATGAGAAAGAAATCAAGGAGGTACGGTCATTTTGGTCTGAGCTATACAATCTAGCAGGAGTTTTGGTGTTGGTGATTTCTAGCGATCTACAGCTCAATGCAATATACATGTCAAACAGCCACATCCCATGCCATCATCCCGCTTCCATTGACCCCGCCACGCTAACTCGAACAAGCACCCATCTCGAAACAACCTGGTCGACGCCTCATCCACTATACATTCAGTCTATGCTTAAACGTATACGCCCCGCGCTATTGGATGCGGCTGAAGCGGTCTGGACCGTCTCTATCAAGCCCACCCCAAACTCCCCAAAGCCCAATGAAGAAGCACTCCTTTTGACAAAAGCGACAGCATGCCGTCTCACTCTTCTACTGCCTCCCTCCTCGGGGCAGTCGACCGGTCATGGCTCCTTTTCCGTCCTTGTTTGGCGACGGCCTGCCAATGTACAAGTACACGCCGATCGCGCCGGGCGCGCGCACCTTTCGCCTGGCCAAGCTCCTGCCGCCTGAGCCGTCCTTGCTTCCGGGGCTTGAGCCCACGGTCCGAATCTCTCTGATTGAATGCTCCACCGCAGGTGACGGCGACACCGCCGCATCCGTCGAGTACGATGCGCTCTCGTACGCCTGGGACGTGCCGCCCAACGTGAAGCGCCCGAACCGGCGCATCATTGTCGAGGCCGGCGGCGGCGGCGGCGGCGCGCGCTACCACCTGTTCATATACCGTCCGCTGGAGCTCGCCCTGCTGCGCTTCGCCGCCGCCAACGACGCCCAGACCGGCGAAGGGCCCATGTACGAGCTCCCCCTCTTCATCGACCAAATCTGCATCGACCAGGACAACGATGATGAAAAGGCGCAGCAGGTGGCCCTCATGCAAGCCATCTACGCACACGCCCGCCGCGCCGTCATCTGGCTCGGACCCGGCGACGCCGCCTCGGACCGCTGGTTCGCGTACGTCCGCGACCTCTGCGGGGAGGGCGTCCTCGGCCCCGTCATGGCCCTGCCGGCCGCCACTCTGCAGCGCATCTACAACGCCGTCGTCGAGAACCCGCCCTCCACGTTGCTCGACGACGACGACGACGACGACCCCGTGGAGGTGCAGCAGCACCGCGACGACCTGGCGGCGCTGACGGGCCGCTTCGCCTCTCGGTACCCCATCGCGCCGTGCCTCGCCGTGCTGCGCCGGGCATGGTTCACCCGGCTGTGGACGATCCAGGAGGCGTGTCTCGCGCCCGCCGCCGTGATTGCCTGCGGCGACGCGCTCCTCTGCTTCGACTGCTTCCGCGCCGGCATGTTCTTCTACACGCTGCAGAACAACTACTGGCTGTACCGCCTCGCGGGGACGCTGCCCCGCGAGGAGCTGGCCCTCCGCGCCGCCGTCTTTGTGGCCCTGGAGGGCTTCAAGCGCATCTTCCAAGAGCGCAAGGTCATCCAGGAGCACCGTCGCCGTGCGCCCCTGCACGAGCTCGTCATCAAGCACAACATTGTTGGTGTCGACAACGGCCCCCGGATCCGCGTGTCGCTCGCGCAGGACCGCATCTACGGCCTCATTGGCCTCATTGCACCCGACGATCCCGTCAAGCAGCAGCTCGGCGTCTACTACAACCGCCGGAACCAGGCCGCCGCGCAGGCGCGCGCCTACACAGAGGCCATGTCCCTCTTTTTGCAGCGCGGCCACATGGACCTGCTGCTGTTCACCTGCGGCCCGAACAAGACGCCGGGCTTGCCATCGTGGGTGCCCGACTGGACCATGGAACTGGCGCTGCCCGTGGCGTGGCAGGACCTGCACAAGCCCGCATTTGCCGCCGGCGGCGGACCGCCATATGCGGGACAAGTACGCTTCCTCGACGAGGCAGCAGCAGCAGCAGCAGCAGCAGTAGCAGCAGCGGTGACGCGTAAAGTGGCCATCAAGGGCGTCTTCATCGGCCGCGTGGCTGCCACTGGCCAGGCAACGTATACACTGAGCCGCAGGAGTGGGGGACATGTCCATATCAATTACGACGATGCCAAGCTCATGTTTGACGAGGTCGACCGGCTCACGCGCGAGGCCCAACCAGCCCATCACGCCGCGGCGGCGCCCACTCCGGAGACGCTCACCCACACCCGCCTGCGCGTGTACGACTCCGGCCTCAGCGCGCGGCACTTGACCGCGCGGTATTCCCCGGCTGCCGGCATGCAGCGGCTTCTCGAGCTGCATGCCTGCATTGCCGACGTTGGCGGACGGATCCTCCGCTCCGCCGCCGTCGCGCGCTCCTATTCCCTCTTCAACATCTACGCCACCGTCGGCATCACGCCCTGGTACGTCGACTACTACAGCGCCACAACCGTCCTGCGGCATCTCGCGCGCGGGCCCGTGCACCTCGCGCGCACCGTCGTCCTTGCGCTCGCCGATCTGCTGACCGACGTCGTCGGGCTGTGCGCCGCGTCGGCGCGCATGTGGCTCTCGACCACGCGGGACAAGCTCGTCCGCCGCTTCGCCCGCGTCGACCTGCGCGGAAGCGGGGATGACTTGCGCAGCCTCGGCCTGGATCCCAGCATTACCAGGCACGCAGACTTTCTCGCCTTTTGTACCAACATCGAGCGCAACGTCGGGCGGCGCGCGTTTCGGACGCGCGAGGGACACGTCGGCATGGGGCCCGGTGAGACGGAGCTGGGGGATGTCGTTGTCGTGCTCTACGGCATGACGACGCCACTGGTGCTGCGACCAGTCGAGGCAAGGGAGGAGGACGATGGAGAAGAGGAGGAGTGGACGGTGGTGGGCGAGGCGTATTGCGATGGGGTTATGGATGGTGAGGCGTTGGGGGTGAATGAGGGAGAGTTTGTCCTGATTTAGGGTTTGTATTTTGTGTAGTCATTTTTTTCCTGCATAGCAGGCGAGCATTGTTACACCTGTTTTAGAACAGATGCTTATGTTGTACGAGAAAGTTTATTTGAATTTCCAACTATAGCTACTGCGACAGCGTTACAGAAAACAAAAGCGACGCAGAAACCTCAGGCAAAGATTTTTAGTAGCTAGATGTGTGAAAATTGAAGAAATAGTGGTATCTGGGCTATATTATCCCCAATCCTTCCTCGTCCATCCATCTTCCATCTTCCATCCATCATCCATCATCCCTTTATCCGTCCAACGTCGAGATGTGTGCTATTCATATCCACACATCTTACATTCATCTCGAGAAAGCTATAAAAAAAAATAAACACCCAAGTTTGAGGCTGCAATAAAGGATAAAAAAGGGGCCGTGAAATCGAGAACCAAAGGATTCGCAGAAAAGTGTCGAAGACAAAAAGGAAAAATATTAGTATGGCGAATTCACAATGTCGTCACGGCCTAGCTTGTAGCGGCTACTCAAGGGCGTGCCAATTTTATTCGCAGACGAGCTTCTGTGGCCGCCGGAGGAAACACGAACATTACCAATGATGCTCTCGCGCGTGGGTTTGCGGAAACTCTGCTTGGCCACCATGTTGACTTCGTTGGGCAGAGCGACAATGACATTTTTGTCGGAACCAAACTTGAAATCATCGGCCTTGACCTCGTCCTCGTAGCGCTTAATCTTGTATGGCGCCTTCATACCGCGCAGGACACGTTTGAGGTTCCATTCAATAATGTATGGACCCGTGGCTGTAATGATGCTCGTCTCCTCGGCACCCTCGCCCGTGTTGAACTTGGCGGGGGTGAAGGCGATGGGCTTGCCCGTCTCGTGGTAGAATTGCGCCACATGTTCGGCCGTAAGAGCCAGACGGCGGGGGCGCGGCTTTGTGTCAGCCGAGAAACCCTTTTCGAAGCCCAGCTTGCCCTCGTTCTTGCCGTCCTTTTGCATGGCGTCGACGAGCAGAATGTAATTTTGAGTGGTGCCGAGAATCCAGCGGCCATCGGCAGAGACATCCATACCGGTAATGGGGTCACCGAGCGCAGGCAGCTGGGTCTTGGCGCGAATGCCGAGACGGTCAAAGAGACGAATGTCACCCTTGTTGCTGGCGACGGCGATGTAACCCTTTTCGGTGGTTGCAAGAGATGAAAAGTCATTCTTGGAGGCGTACTGCTTCATGTCCGAGTCAACAAGCTTGTTGCCGGCGAGACGGGGATCGACGCGGAACAGAGCATTGTTGGAGACACCGAGGAAAGTCTGCTCCGAGGTCATCTGGGCAAATTTATTCTCGGGAGCAAAGTTGATAACGGGAATGTCATCGTGGACATTCCACTCGTCTACAACCTTCCCGTATTCGATATCCATGCGATAGAGCTTGTTTGGGTCGACATTGTTCTGAATAATGAGATCGCGATCTTCGCCGTGGAGCATGACCTTTTTGGGGTTCATGAGCTTGCCCTTGGGGGTGGTGACCTTGGAGATGTTGGTGGAGAACTTGAGACGGTTGTCGTTGGTGTGTGAGAAGACGCCAATCTTGGAGCCACGGACGACAAAAGAGCGGTCATGTTTGTAGCCGACGGCGAGTTGCGAGTTGATCTCGCGGTCATCCTTTTCTTGCTCCTCTTCCTCGTCTTCGTCACTATCATATGCGTCGCTTCGGATGCCCTCTTCATCGGCCTCATCCTCCTCCTCTTCTTCCTCTTCCTCCTCTACAAGAGGAGCATCCTCCATAGTGAGGTCGCCCATGGAGTCGAGAACATATTCGCGTTCCTTTTCTTGAATCTTGGCCCACTTTGTCTCATTGAGCCTTTCCCAAATGGCCTGCATAATGGCTTCCTGGAATCTTTCCAGGGTGGGCTGATCTTTGAATCGTAGCAGCCAAGAGCGAGCGGTGCCATCAGGGCTAAAGTGGTTAAAGACGAATGAAAGGAACTGGAAATCAAAGACGGGGCTAAAGTCGGAGACAACTGGCGTTCCCACCCATGGCTTTTGGCCCTCGATCTGCAGCCAGTATTCCCACTGTCCAACCTCGGAAACGGTGGCAATTACCGAGTCGTCGACCATGGCAAAGTGGCCCGGCTGGGGGTCGTAGACGTGCAGCTCGGCAGAGATGCTGGCGTAAATTTCCTTGGGCTTGGGCGGGTTGCTGGCATCGTAGATGGGGCCGGCCGGCTTGCTCTCCTCGGGAACAGTTGTGGGAGTGGCAGGCGTGCGCTGCTTGCTCGGGGTAGTTGGTGCCATGAACTCGGTGGAATCGATGGAGCGGGTTAGTGAGGGGCTGTTGAGGGGGCTAGCAGGCGGGATGGGCAGCTCCTCGTGAAACCCGAACTGCTGAAGATCCTCGTCGGAGGCGGTGGTATTGGGCTTGCGATACTTGCGCTCGTACTGACACTCCTGGGCAGCGCGCAGGAAGAGCTGGAGCTGGTTGGCAGGAACGGCGGCGTCGCAAACAAATTCGTAGACGTCGCCGGTGTCACCACTGAGATCGCGCCAGGCAATGACGCTATCACCGCCTTCGCGGGTCTCGACTCGAAAGTGCAGAGCCTCGTCGAGCAAAAAAGTCTTTTCGTCGCGCTCGCTGGCGAGGGCGTCAATCTCAGCGTCGTCTCCCTCTTCCTCGGCGAGAAGCTCCTCCTCGCCTTCCTCGAAGGCGCGTTGTACAACGAGCTGGTAGTGAAAGTCTTGATTCGTGCGGCGGATGCGAATGGCAGCGTCCTTGAAGATGAGCTCCGAGTAGCCTTTAGGGGAGAGGGGGCGAACGAGGTAAAGCTGGCCCTGGGGCAGCTCGATGAGAGATTCCTGGGCGCTGGAGCCGAAGATCAGCTTTCCAACTGGTAAAATTAGCAAGCGATGTTTTATAAGAAGGAAAGCAAAAGAAAGGACTTGATGGTGTGAAGGGAAGTCTGGGTGAGGGGCTAGAGGTGGCGGCGTCAGTGCAAGGAACATGCAGGCAACCCCTCCTAACATGTGAGGAGCTACCTGCATGCACACAGTGATGGGTGGTACTGCGGTCCAACAGCCGGGCAGATGCGCCCCATGTCCCATCGAGATGAACGGCAAAATTAAATCAAAGGCAGGCGAATCGCAGAGCATCGATGGTGGACGTACCATTCCGCAGGACAAACATGGTGTCCGCAAAGGTGGGTTGAAGCCTTTGTTTGTGTTTATCTGGTTGCTAGGCGCAGGGGAGGTGTGAAGAGGAGACGAGACGCTGTGCCGACACGAGAATTTCGGATAAAAAGAATGTATCGATCGTATCGAGCAAAAAGGCGTCCAAGGTATCCTTGCCTTGCCGCGGCGATGCGAAGATGCCTGGTGCAAGTATGAAGGAGAGGCGACAAGGAAAAATAAAACAAGCTTGTTGCCGTGAGGGGCGGCCCCGTCAACCGTCAACCGTTTAGAAGTTTTAGTGGTGTCAGTCAGACCTTGAGTCCAGCGGTACTTTGACCTGGACAACAGCGGGGCAAGGGTTTATGGCCGACCAGCGCAAGATGTCCGAGAAGAGGAAGAAAGTGCAGAAAAACTGGGTGACGTAATATGTGACTTGAACAGCGTCTTTATATTTAGTGTTGACAGCGGCGTTTGTGGCTTGTACAAGCAAATTTCTGCGAATGGTGGTGGGCAGCTGAATAAACTTGTTTTACACAACTTTCGCTTACAACATGACAATCTATTTGCCACTCAGGCTATAACGGCGTTTGTGGAGCACTCTCTATTTACTTTAAGTGTCAACTATACATGCTAAGGCTGGCTTGTGACTGCCGATAATAAACTAAGACCTTCCCAGTCATCAACACAGCCTATTGTATCAGCCCTATATGAGTCCAGTAATTGACATATGGCAGGCAGCTATTTTCTTTGCCTCGATTGCCTAGTAAGTAGCTCTGCTGCCTACGCATGGCTTTCCGACTTTACATGTCGCCGTCTGTTTTGGTGTTCCATTTCCAAAGGCCAAAAGTCTAAAAAACACAACCTGCTAACTACCTGATGACGTAACTGCTCCCTTCACTCCTTCGCTTGGCAACTTCTTTGCCACTCACTCATTACGCGCAATACAAAAGGCTAATTTGTCGCCAAGTGAAGGGATTCCTATCGTCAGACGCGGCTCCCACAGTAAACCCAATTTCATATCCACGTATGAGAGCAAATCAGCTACAACAGGCCCAAGTAGCCGTCGCATGTGCAGTCGGAAGCAGCGAATTCTTTTCTTAACCCAAGTCGATTTCAGCTAGCAAGTCTGGCGTAGTCATCACTCTCGATAATCGCGCTGTTCTACACGTCCAAGGTGGGAGGTGCAACAAAAACTAGCATGAACTACACCACCGTTGACCCAGTAAGATCTAAGCAGGCAACTACTCATGTCCACAACTCTAGCACTTGAGAATTGGTCAAATCGGGACTATCTCCTCTCTCAGATTTCTTCTGTTTGTTTTAATTCTCCTATTGTTTTCCCCCTCTTTCCTTCACAATCAGAGTCATCTCAGCAACTCCATGTTACCCCGTCGACAGCAGGAACAAGGGCGCAAAAGAAGCCATGGCATATTCTGACTCAACTATCAAGCGAGAAATTAGCACTAAGCTCTAAATAGTAGATTTATGGCTCCTATACTGAGCATGAGCTCGGTGTGTCCGCAGTGCACAATCGCATTCGTCCGCTGAATTCCATGCCTGCTCGGTATGATTGTGACTGTTGAAGGGCGTGATAGAGGTGATGTATTGCAAATAGGGCAAGGGAGACGTGGGCATGATCAGTAAAGGGTTAAGCATTGAGGGATTCGAAGTTGTTAGGTGAAAGTCAGGGTTGTGAAAGTCAGGGTTTGGAAAGGGCAGTAGTGAACTAAAAGGAAAGTAATAAGAGAGATCGTGAATTCTTAGCAGAGGTCTCGCCTCTGGCTTGCCCTTATATAGCAGCTATCTAGCACGTGACACGGCTGGTGCTGTGACAGTGAAGGATGTGGTGATGTTTACGGGAAGATTATCCTGCGTCTCCTTTATCACTCAATTCAGCCAAGTTCCCCAAAGCCACCATCATTATTGTAGGCTGTCGTGGTAGTTCGAAGACGGCCGGTCGAGCCTCGCCTGCGCTCTATCCATCCATACTTGTTACACCGTATCCATTATACAAGTTTTTCTGCATTCTCGAATCCAGCCCTAAACAACCTGTTTTTCGCTGCCGCACTCGACTTCAATTAACGAGAGTCAGCGCGTGCGTTTCAGCTGGATACCGTTTGGATTATTTCGAGACTTACTACGAAATCCTCACATTCATCCGTCTCTACCTGCTCCTCGATGACTGCCTGTATCATTTGAGCCTGCTCCGCGTCTGTTATTGCCCGTGGAGCCGCCTCCATGACCTCTGGCAAAGGATTCGAGACTTGAATGCCAAACATGTCAATCGAGCAAAGTTGGTGGTTTCTGTCGAGCTAGGGAATGGGCTTCACAGGAAGGAGCTCGATGTAATAGATATGGGTGAGCAAGAAAAGTAGGACTTATATCCAAGTCCGATAAACTAGAGTGGAAGGAAGTGAGGAAGACCTTCCAAGTTTCGAGAGAGAGAACTCAATGCATCCCACTCTTCTCTTATACTCGCTGTACCGCGCAGATAGACTGAAGCTTCACGACATGTCTTCTTCTACCGCCACGAAACCGACATCTTCCCCTAGAACAACAATGAACCAATTGCAGCAGCTAGCAGAGCAAACCACCAGCGGCCTAGTCCGCCACTCACCAATCCCATCGTCGTCGCCAGCTCACAACTACTCGAAGCGCCGCCTTGCGCATTTCTCCCCCGCAAGTTTCGACATCTGCAAGCGTGCGTTGTCGAAACTTACGCGCGCCAGCCAGCCAGTCAGCCATTGTGGCCAAGACGCGTGGCTGATGGTCGGGCGGCGTTAAAGAAACAGCCTGACCGCCCAATGCCATCGAGTCACACCAATCACATCATTGCCGATCCAGGACGCTCGATTCGAGGCTGCAGGCGGATCCGCAAAGCCGTTGGCAGTTAGTTCGATTAATCTCCGACTTGCAAGGGGGTCGCTTTATTAGGAGCATGGATTGGGGAAGCACTTGACACACCAACAAGTTGGTTGATTGGTCAAGATTTCCCTCTCATATAATTATATCTTGCGCCGTGCAGGAGTCGAGAACATCTCTCGCAACCCCCCCCCCCCCCTCCCCAGAGAGTGACTTGTCAACGGTACTAAATGCTGCTCATGCGCATACGTCTACGATTGGACCCTGTCCCTCTGTAGTGACTTGAGGACCTGAGGCGCTGTTGTGTACTAAACGCTGCTCATGCGCGTACGTCTACGATTGGACCTCGGTGACTCGAAGACCTAAAGGCGCTGTCTTGTACGGAGCCAAGGCAAAAGAGGCGCGCGATAGGAAAAAAACACACAAAGGTATCGATTTAGTATGGAGGTGATGTGATGAAGAGTGACATGTCAAAAAGTAGGAGATTATATTTGGCAATCTATGAAACAGTAAAACAGGCCAATCTGCTGTCCGCTGAGGGGGGATATCGCCGAGTTGGATTAGTAAAGAGTGTTATAAAAAAAAAAAGACGTGCGATGCAAAAAGTCCGTTATACTCCAAGCCCATCTACCCCATCAACCCCCCGTTCTCCCCAACTACAACTCATCCATCATCATCAAGTCATCCAAATCATCCTCCATGCTCTGAAAGAAATCCTGCCGCTGCCGCTGCCGCTGATCTACCGGCGTCGGCCCGCGGTGGTACGGCGATACGTACGCCCCGCCGCTGCCCGTGTTGCCCGCCACGTCGTCGGCCAGCAGCCTCGCCACATTTTTGCCCATCAGCGCGCTCGTCTCCATGGTCGAGATGAAGCTCTCTATGCCCGACGTGTAGTAGACGCCGTTGCCCACGACCGGGTCCTGAAACGTCACCCGGGGAAGTTCCACTGGGTACGGGTGAAACATTTGCTGATAATACCACGTCACCTTGTTCGGTTCCGCACCACCACCGCCGCCGCCGCCGCCGCCGCCCGTCCCCTGCTCTACTTTCTCCTCCTCGTTGTGCTTGTCCTTCCACTCGCTGTCGAGAAAACTGTCCAGCAACGCGGGCGCCACCTCCTCGGGCGCAAAGAGCTTGTACAGGTACTCTGTCTGCCGCGTCGCCGGGTTGACCACGGTGCGCAGGGTGCTCAGCGAAAAGAAGCCCACGTCGCCGACAACATTGTCCGGGTCCGCCACGGCGCCGGCCTTGAGCGTCGTGTAGACGTTGCTGGGGGGCGTGTCCCCGCGCGGCAGCCCAAACATGTCGGTGCGCAGCCTGTACGGCGACGTGAATAGCGACACGTGCAGCTCCTTGTAAGGGATCTCGTCGATTTTGTGCGTGATGATACCGCGGCCCGCAGAGATGTTGCTGTACTGCCAGGGCGTGGCGATAATGATGTCGTCAAAGGCTGTGCGAATGGCCTGACCGCCGCCGGCGACGGAGACGGCATACTTCTTCAGCGCGCGCGCGACGCTGTTGGGACCCTCGGGCTTGAAGTTGATGGCCTCGACCGTGGTATTGCGGTAAAGTGTGGCGCCGCTGGCCGCAAGCATCTTGTCAAAGATTTGCCAGTTGCCTCCGCGGACGGCCACGGCGCCATCCGTCGCAAACGAGACCATGGTTTCCAGTCCGTGAATGTGCGCCAGGTTGGAGGCGTAGTTGACGCGCGTTGCCGGCTGTAGGATGTGGCGGCAAAAGTCGTCGTTGATCTTGTTGTCGGCGAGAAACTGCGCGCCGGTGACGCCGGTGACGCGCTCGAGGCCGAGCTCGTAGGCGCGCTGGGTGAGGGAGCGAAAGGGGAAAAACGGCGGGTCGTAGAGCTTGAGAAACGTGCTGACAACCGTCTTGACGAGGCTGACGGCGCGGTAGGGGCTCATGCCGTAGCGCCACCACATGCGCACGGCTTCCCACCACCAGGAGCTGCCGTCGTCGGTCGTCTCAAAGACAATGGTCTCGCCGTCCCATATGATGGTGCGGTCGCCCCTGCGGGAGGGCACGGGGTCGACAAGCGTCAGGTTGAAGAGCAGGGCGGCGTCGTGCATTATACGGTTGGCGGTGACGAAGATGGAGGCGCCAAGCTCAACGGGCAGCGCGCCTGATGTCGAGTCGTTGTACGGGTGCACGGTGAGGGTGCGGCCGCCGACGCGGGGCGTCTTTTCAAAGATGGTGATGTTGATGGGGAGGTGCTCGTCGCGGGCGTATTGACCGAGATGGTAAGCGGCAGATGCGCCGGCCGCTCCGGCTCCTGTCATGAAGAGTGCATGTCAGCCACGTCATATTTTTGTGTGATTTTTTGTCGTCGACATGATGACCCATGGGGAAGGTTATCACTGTCACATGCTAGGTGGCATCGCGATTGAGGGTGTTTAGAGATCCAACGTTGACAGACAGGCATGCACATGAGCACATGATGGCATGATTAGACGTACCTATAATGGCCACATTTCGCATAGATTCATGGGTGCGAGTTTTGGCCGGCGGCGTCGCATCCAGCGCGCCGACGAGGCCGGCGACGACAACGAACCAGTAGGGTAATGCAGGGACCATCGTTGGACAGTCTGGATGCGGAATAATCGGCGAGAGAAAAGAAGGGAAAGGAAGAAAGAAAGAAGAGAAAAAGAAGGAAGAGCAGAGCGACGATTCCTTTCAGCGCCGAGTAGAGGAACTTTGCGGGCTAAGGCCGTTGCATAGCGAGAGGGGTTGGGATAAAGAGCTGAGTAGCAATAGTAATAATTAATCTGTAGAAGAATACAAAAAGAAGAATGGTGTTTTGGAAAAGACGGGGAAACGGAAACAAGAAACAAGAGGGCGAGATGCGTGTCTCAATGTATCCACTCTGCCTAATAATAGCCTATTTGGATTAAATAATAGGTACCCTGAACTTTGTTGCCTGTTTGCGTGTATTTATCCCGAGAACTCTAAATAATCCCCGGTTGCCTACCTACTAACTTAATACCATTACCAGTACAACAAGTCTGGAAGTGCCCATCTTTCGCACCAAACCTGGCCAAGCAAGATGGAATATTCGCCAGATTCCGTCCAGACTCGCCTCCATGATGCAACGCGGCAGCCCAGCCCAGGCCACTGACCAGTGAAATGGCGCATCCGAGCACCTTGCAGCGGCGCAAACTTTCGGGCAGCCGTCGTCCCGTCGTTCCATTCACCAGTACCCAACCATGTTTGCCTCACCAATGCGTCGACCATAACCCGCCAGGAAAAAAGGAACAATAGCTAACGTTATCACGCGCAAGACTCGACGAGCCGACGACCCAACTTCCCCAAAACATGTTGCCTAAATCGGGCGCGTCACCAACTAGCTCTCCCCCCACCCCCAATCCGGTTCCGTCCGCCCGCCCGCCCACAAGCCTCAGCCCAAGCCACCCACTGCTCTCAGTTCGCGACATTACACACCACCAACCATCACTACACACTTCCAAAAGAACGCATCAAGTACTCTTATCCGTACAATTTCGACTTCTATTAAGCAGCAGACTCTGATCGTCTGCACTCCTAAGCTATCCATTCTTTTGCCTTGCGTTTCTCCCTCATTCTTTGCGCTAACAATAACAAGACACTCAACACTTGTGCTTGGCTGCCTTTATAAAGGCCGACCTTGGGGGGAATCTTGGGGAAAACGAGGACCTACAATCCGGCCAAGGATAATAAAAACACAACTTTGAAGGCGCCCAGTAAACTCCTTGCTAATTCCCAAATGCCAAAATTTCCCAAAATTTCCAAATCGAATGTATCGACAGGCTGCGGCCGGCCATGCAAACGATAGCAATGCCGCGCCCACCTTCTTTTGTAAATCAAATTCGTAAACGCTTATCCAAACTCGCAAATTGCGTCATCGCTTCAATGCAAACATGTCTTTCTTTCTCTTCCCTTCCCCTCTTCTTTCACTTGCTGCTCTTTCATCTCTGCTCACTCCTCTTCGTCTTCACTGCTGCTAGACGCGCTCTTGGTTCGCCCTCTTGGCGTTCCCGCAGCAGCCACAGAACTTCCAATCGACTGCCGAGCAAGTCGGTCCAGCGGATTCATATCTGGCACCTCATCACGCGGCCGGTCATACATTTGTTCCGCTCCAGATTCGTCGTCGGGATCATCTCCCTCCTCATCACCGCTGCTCAGATCCACTCCGTCCGGGTAATCGTCTGACTGCTCAAGACCTCTGCGACTCGCAAGACCCTCCGAAATCAACGGCATCGATTGAGACGCCAAATCCGAGTCCGAGAAATCATCATAATCGCTTGAATCGTCACTACTAAACGGCGGGAAGAAGATGACGGGTGGCGGCAGTGGCACTGGTGCCAGTCTCTTAATCCGCCCCGACGTATATTCAATCTCTACACCAGGTGAGCTACATCGCGACGGAAGTCTCGATTGCTGAGCTGCTGGCGACGATGTCGACATTACCGCCAAACGAACGATGATGTTGTCGGTTGCTGCGGTCCAGCTGCCCTCATTGTACTTGGCAATGGCACCTGCTGCATCCTCCTTCGGCCGCTTAGTAGTAACTACCACCATAAAGTGGTCGTCTGGTAAAACACCACCCAATCCACAAGGCTCCAGTGGGTGAACCTCGAGGTATTGAGCCTCATTGGACCAACCAAAATCCATCGACTCGGCCTCGCTGGTCTCGTCGTCAGATTTCGTGGCGAAACCGGGTGGTTCCTCCTCGTCATCTGTTTTCATGGCTATATCCGAGGAATCGAAAGGAATCGGGTGGCTGAGCGGCCGAATACCAATGTTCGACCCCGATGGGGATCTGTACAGCGGTCGGTGTGATTCCTGTAGACTTCGAGGAGCACACTGTCCGCTTGACATCATGTACGTGGTTGGTGAGGTATCCCCGGGGTCGCCAGACAAATCAGTACAGAAAGGCGCACCGCTGTAATAAATGACAGCACCATCATGGCGGCGCTTCTTTCGATTCCATGAGCCCGAGCCACTGAGATTGTATCTCGACTCGCCGAGATTGCTATCCTCGACCGGGCCAAACGACGACAGCGTGTCGTCAAACGAGGTAATGCCGTTTGGAGAATCCTGCCGAACAAAGAGTGGCTTATAGTGAAAGTTGTCCGACGTGGCAGAGACCTGAGGACCAAACTTGGAGTTGTCCTTGCTTGAACTGCCTGAGTCACTAATCTTTTGTCGTTTGCGCTTCGACTTCTGCAAATCTTTCAAGCCGCTGCTCAAAGGCTCGCTCTCCTGAGAACTTTCGGCAGAGTTATCGCGCGTTAGCATGGTACCCTCTGAGCCACCACGCCATCGAATCTTGCGACCGTCTGGCGACAGCTGAAACTTGGTGCTCAGTTCAGAGACGGCAGCCCGAACAAAATCGGGAGTGACGTTGATCATGTGCAGCTGTGCCAAGTTGCAGAGCAGGTTCAGGTACACCCAGCCCTCGGCATCTGGTGACACGTCTGGAGCTTCCTGGGTGGCATCGGGGAGAAGTTCGGGAGGGACCAAACCCAAATGTCGAATGTACTCCATATTGTCAGCAGGAATTTGGGCACGGTCAGGGTCGAGGTCATTCGGTCGAGTCGGTCGCTGTTCCGGAAGCGATGACTCTTGTGGAGAGCTGTTGTGTCTGCTGCCGTTGCCCGTAGATTCTGTCTGATCTCCGTTTGAGTTCGAGATCGAACCATTATCCCGCGATCGGCTCTTTTTGCTCGATCCCCCGGGAGGGAGGATTCGTGCTTCACGAGAAGGCTCTGATTTGCCAGTTGTTTGCTGGGGCTGCGCAGAAGCAGATTGTGCGAGCTTCGCGGCTTCCGAGGTGAGTGTAGGGATGGAAGGTGGAGCCAACGAGGCAGCAGAAGGGGTAGGTTGAGGGACAATGTGCATAGGCAACTGCCGACGAGCTTGACGGCCGTTGATCTTTCCAGTAAAAAGGTGTTCAAGCCGACGAACAACAACCTTTTTCCTATCCTTGTCCGTCATAGCTACATGTTTTGGGTACAGGCCTTCGGGAATGTCTCGAAGATAGCTCTCGACCTTTTGTTCGGATGATCTGATGCCATTGAGTTTGCTGGTGTGACGGCCAATGGATACGCCTGCAGAATTGGCGCCCGTTGACATGGAGGCATAGGCCGAGTCAATTGGGCGCATATTGGAACCAGATGAAGAAGAGGCATGTTTGGAGCCGGAGCCGAAACGCAGCTGGCCAAATGATGACTTTTTCTGCTGTGATGAGGACTCGGTGGAAGAAGTTTCCAACGTGGCTGCAAATTCGCGAAGAGTCGTCTCGAGTTCGCGCTTCTTGCGTTTGGGCAAGCCGTGGAATTTGATCTCAAAGAGCTGGTCTTTCCGCAACGTATCGGGGCCGCGTTGCTTGTGACGTTTCAGCTCGTCCTTGAGTTTCTGAATCTCGACTGTCAAATCGTCAATGACGCTGCGATAGTCGTCGGCACTGCTGCTTTGCGTTTCTTGCTGTCGTGGTTGAAGGTGGGGAGGAATGGCCCGATTCTTGTAGCCAACTACGTCTTCGGTAGAAGATTCAGAGCTCTTTTGGAAGAATGGAGGGTCGACTAAGGGTTACCGTCCAGTTAGCAGAAGATTCAGAGTCCAAGGGGTTTCTTCTCGCGGTGGTTGTGGGACATACCATCCATTATATTAGAGTCGAATGTTGCGGACGGGTTTTGGTTCGAGCTATCGAACCATTTCTTGGGATCGCTCTCGCCTGTTTGATGACTGTTGCCAGACGAGTTTCGTCGCGGGGTGGAAGCGACGCCGCTGGGGTTAGAACGTGCGGAGCCAGGACTAGCGCGGAGCGAGGCATCGCGGGCAAATCCGTGATTTTGTAGCGTAAGAGAATTGGCGGCCAAAACCCTGCGAGGGTTCGAAAATGGTGGAACGGCGCTGCCAGTGGTCATCTGCGTCTTGGGCATCGTTGGAGATGGCATCCGAGAAATTATTTAACAAAGAGAAGAAATTCAAGAGAGTGCGAGCATGAGCATGGTTCGATTTTGCGACGGGTTTCGATGGAGACGCTGTACGGAGCGCGAACCACAGAAAGCAAGCAAGGGTCCAAGGAAAGAAAAAAGTGACGTCGCTGGTCGTCAGTGGCGGAGCTGAGCCCGTTCTCGTTAGAGAAATATTTCCGGCTACAGTAATAAGATGCAGGTTAGCTGGCTGGGCTGAATTGCTGTAGCGGAAAAATGCGGTAAGGGTAGAGTGGGCCAAGGTGGTATTGCAGGCGGACATGATTGGACAAGTGATAAAGTGATCGCGATCGCTGGCTGTATTGATGAAGGACCGCGAGCAGCACACCTGACGAGGCGTTGCAGGGCAAATATTAACTCACTTGGTAAAGACGGCTCCTGTGTAGTGTAGTGTAGATGGTTCTGGAAACAATGAGAAAGATGGCGACCAACAGGCGCGAGAGTATGGCCGGGGTCTTGCTGTTGCCGGGTTCAGGATATAATTATTTGGTAAATGATGCGGACTCGACAACGTCCGTTTTATTCGATAACGGCAATTAAACGACCACGTATTTGTCCAATGACGGCGGTCTTGTGTGTCGATGTGCAGGAGGAACCAAATAGCACCGTTGTAAGAGCGACGAACACGTGGTCGAGAAAAGCCGAATAAATGAATGTAAAAAAGAGATCGCAACAGCTATCCCGAATGATTTGTGGCTGTTGGTAGACAATGAAGTCAACAGCGGCAAATCAGTGGAAGAGCGTTGGCTTGTTGCTGTCGCAAATGGGAGGAAAATGTCGGGCACAGGCGTGGCGGGCGGGCGCTGTGGAAGGCTGGTTGAAGGCGGGTGTGGTTTCGGCGTCGGAGGATATCGTCTGTACGTGTTTTGACGTTGCGTAAAAGGCTGAGAAGTCGGCAAAAGTAACGCTTGATGGTTTGTGTTTGTGGAGAGATGGTTTGTGAAGCAGAAAAAAGAAAAGTAGTGAGGAAGCGAGTAGAAGAACGCCTCCGTCAGGGAAGTTGTCGAGAGGGCAGGCTTTGTGCGACTTGGTGTGACCCACTGGCCGTGGTCGACGCTGAACAGGAGTGAGTCCAGACAATGTGCAATCGAGACCCTTGTTGAGTATGACTGGGTACTCCGTAATCCGTAGGTAGTGCGACTATGGCGGCAGGGTGTGCCAAGTAATAACCTATCCGAATGCTATAATTCAGAATCACCAGAGGGCCGCAGGCAGGCAAGAGAAAATGCACAACTGTCGCTGAGGTCGCTGAGAGGAACCAAGTTTGTGGGTGGTTTTTAGTGGTTCAAGTGGGCTCAGTGGGTGTCGAGCGGCCTAGCATTGGCAAAGTCATTACCTAGCGCAAGCAAAATTACTCTATTTACCCCTACCGTTCAACATCATGACCATGTACCTATTTGGCTTTGGAACAGGATTTCCGACGTTTTGGTGATAAAAGTGACAGGTAACGACAGCGGCAGGCTGGACCTCGTCCATGCCAAGCACCGTCGGCTGCTAAACCAACGTCTCGGCAGACGGTTGTGGGATTCCAGGCACCGACAGGTCTTGCCAAAGCTGGTTCTTCGCTTCAACCACTGTTTGCCAGCACTGTGCGTGGCACTAAACTGGTGCGCAAAACATCATACAGAATGAGCGATGCACAGTGTCGACTTTTCTTCAACTACTGTACGGAGTAT
The DNA here is from genome assembly GCA_030782485.1 of Beauveria brongniartii. Taxonomy (NCBI): domain Eukaryota; kingdom Fungi; phylum Ascomycota; class Sordariomycetes; order Hypocreales; family Cordycipitaceae; genus Beauveria; species Beauveria brongniartii. Next base: position 175,712 of record JARJPP010000127.1, read on the forward strand.
CCTCTGATGCTCTACAGTGTTTTTTCGATCACTGCGATCAAACAACCACTACGGAGACAAGACAAGGTATGGGGTTGGTCGCCGTGTACTCCGTACTCAAGATCGCGATTGAATGACGACGTTATTTTGCGACGCACATTATAGGCGGCATGAGCTCCCTCTCTTGCCTCTCTGCTCACCTTACCTTCATCGTCTTTCGTTGCTTCGTAGGCTGTGGCACGCAGGCATGTTAAGGTTCTGTTACTGGTACATCCGTGCATGCGCCTCCAGGCTCAGCTGGGCGGCTTCTCTGGAAACGCCGCAAACAAAATAAAAAATAAAAAATAAAAATAGGTCGCCGTAGCTTACATTTCTTCTGGGGGATGAGTGATCAGCCCTTTGTCAGTTATTACCAGTGTACGTGCGGCTTCCCGACTACTGGCAAGCGTTATTGGTAGTGGGTGTCGCGGCGGGTGGCCACTGAGATCGGGGCTTTGGCCTGTCATCGCGCGAAATGTCGGAGTTAAACATCTAGGCTTTGGGAAGTATTAATAACAGGGTTCGTCAAATGACACCAGAGGGGAATGATCATCGGGCTCGATTTTGCCGTATAAACTTGGGATCTATTTAAATGACGCACGCATAACCCTTGATACGGAAGCGATAGATGTATAAATGTCTTCCCCTTGCTGCCGCTGGAAATCGTCATGTCATGACATGATGCGACCTCAACAAGTTGCGCTTGCAGCATGGGGTCAGCATCAACCACACTAAAGTCACGCCCTCTCCTCCAGCCACGCCATCACAAGGCCCGCAGACTCCACAAGGGTCTTTTGTCCCAGCTCTCGATCTGTGAGCTCTGCAGCTATTGCTTGGATCGAGGGGGGCAAAATTACAGATGACTTGGGGGAATTTGGGTAGGGCATGTGCAATGCCTAAAGTGAGGGGCGACATTGTTGAACTGCCCTACGAAGTATGTATCCGTAGACTTCTTGTCTTTTTTACCCGCCAACGGCGGCGAACGGTCCCGGACCGGTGCTCGATGCCCAGTTTCGCTTCTCCCTCCCGAGATCTTGCACGATCGTAGCCTATCCAACTTTGCCACTGCCGCGCCAAGCACAGTGTACGCCCCCGAACTGGCCGAGTTCTGTATCTCCCACCAGTTCATATTTTGCCGTCTTCTCTATTTACACCATACCAGTACTTTCCTTTGACGACACACAGTCACATTACACCCCACACCAAACACATGCCGATCAGGGTATCATCATGCAACTCTCACGGCCCCACAGTGACCTTCTACGAACTTCCAAGAAATAATCAAGATTTACAAGGCATTTGAACTTATCACTGAAGCGCGGCAGCCAAGCCGGTGCTCTAAATAGATGACAGCGGCGAACAGCGGGCCCCACCACGGCCTTATTCCCGACACAAGTCACACACAGTTCTTCACAAGTGTCAAACAAAATTTCTCCCGGTAGTTCCCTTTGAACTAGTTACGGAGTACAGCTTTCGTAAAAAAACGTCCCGCATCTCGATAAGCCCATCTCGATGGCGAGGCATGGCGGCCTACTAGTCTGCTTTCCATGTCAACTCATCATGGTGCTGTCATGCACCCGTAGAGACTCGATACGCCGCCACCCTTCTGCAGCTGTAGTAATAAATAGACACTGGCACCATGCAGGAACGTTCTTCTCGGTCTTTTTGACACCTTTAGTATTCTCAGTGCGCAAATGAGCGTCCTCCGAGCCACCCTCCCACCAGCCCGTCTTTTGCGTCATCGCCTCGCCAGTAACCTCGCTAAAATGTCAACCACCTCGGCCGCCTCGGCCACCGCGCCCGGCGCCCAGTTCGAGCACCGTCAAACATTCACCTCCTCCGACTTTACCCCGAATCCGTCCGAGTCCCTTCCCCTTTCCCCCGCGCGCCAGCGCCTCGTCGACGACATCCTCGCGCTGTACTCGTGCCGCCCCACCGTCGCGCGCGTCGAGCGCTACACACCCGACGCCGTATACGACGATCAGTTCGGCTACGCCGATAACCGCTATAAGATTGCCGCCCAGTGGTTTGGCCTCCCGAAAATATTCACCGCCAGCGAGAATGCCGGTTATCAAGTCGTTCGCGACGAGCCAAGTCTCATCCAGTTTAAGAGCAGTCAGAGGTGGACGTTTCCCGTTGTGCCCAAGACTGCGACGCTCAACTCAATGATTTCGCTCAGCCTTGATCCCGAGACGGCAGATTCGGATTTCATACGAATCAAATACCACAAGGATCAGGCGAATGAAAAAGATTATACTCATGCGGGCATAGGGTTCAATCTGAGAAAGTGGCAAGCCGACCAGCTGCCCAAGTATCTCAACGCAGAGGAGCTTAAGCACTTTGAGGCGGATAAAAATGTCCCCCCTCAAAAGCCGATGGAACCGTAATAAGTCAGAGATAATAAGCCACTTGTGAGAATAAGATGTAAACCACCATTTGTCACTTTTAGCAAACACGTCCTGAGTCGCACTTGAGGAGTTCTTTAGTTCTTCTATAGCTTTGTCTATCAATTCATTCTATGCCATGCCAACTTTTCAGTTTCTGCTTTTCGATAATTCACCCACAACACGCCCGACTCCCTGCTCTCCCAACAACCACGCGTTCAATCACAATCACAATCATCATCATCGTCATCATCATCACATTTAAGCGGCGCTGCGCTTCAGGTCCTTATCCAAAAGAGACTCGCCAGTCATCTCCTCGGGCTGAGGTAGACCCATGGCCGCCAGAATGGTCGGAGCCACGTCACCAAGGACACCGCCGCTCTTGCGCAGGCTCCAACCCTCGGGGGCGTTGGCCATCAGGAACGGCACCTTGTTGGTGGTGTGGCTCGTCTTGGGCTTACCGTCGGCGAACTTCATCTCCTCGGCATTGCCGTGGTCGGCTGTGACAAAGAGAATGTAGCCATTCTTCTTGCAGCCCTCGAGAATCTTGCCAATACCCTTGTCTGTAGCCTCGCAGCCAATAATAGCCGCGTCGTAGACACCAGTGTGACCAACCATGTCGGGAGGGGCAAAGTTGTTCATGACAAAGGGGAAGCGATCTTCGCCCATGCGCTTGACAACTTGGTCGGCGACACCATCCGCCGACATCTCGGGGGCGAGGTCGTAGGTAGCAACGGCCTTGTTGGAGGGAACCAGATCCTGGCTCTGGTCACGCTCCTCGAGAGGGAACACCTTCTCAACACCACCGTTGAAGAAAAAGGTAACGTGAGCATACTTTTCCGTCTCGGCAATGTGGACCTGCTCGACGTTCTGCTTGCCAAGCCACTCAGCAAGGACATTGTCCATGAGCTGTGGTTCAAAGGCAACATCAAAGGGAAAGTCGGTCTTGTACATGGTCATAGTGACAAGCTTGTTGATCTTGGGGTAGGGGAAGTCGGGGAGGACAGATCGGTCAACGTCGCCAAGAAGCTGCGTGATCTGGCGAGCACGATCGGATCGGTAGTTGAAGAAGAAAACGGTGTCATCGTCTATGACGGTTAGCTGGGGCAATTAAAACATTTAAATGGTAACGTACCCTTGATGCGAGCATTGTCGCCTCCAACGATGATGGGGGTGAGAAACTCGTCCTTGTCCTTGGAGCCACCCTTCTCGTAGCGGCCCTTGAGGGTAGCGACGGGGTCATCGCTCTCCTCGCCCTCACCGAGGCACAGGCCCTTGAGGGCAACCTCGACGCGTTCCCAACGCTTGTCGCGGTCCATGGCGTAGTAACGGCCGACGACAGTGGCAATCTGGCCAATGCCAACCTCCTTCAAGTAGTCGACGAGTTCTTGCATGTAGCCGGCGCCAGACTTGGGGTCAGTATCGCGGCCGTCACCAAAGAAGTGGATAAACACCTCCTTGACCTCGTACTTTTTAGCGGCCCTCAGGAGAGCGTACAGGTGAGTTTGCTTCGAGTGCTGTGCTTCGTGTTAGAACACTCCGTTCGAGCGGTTCTTTACGCCGGGACCTCCAACTTACGACACCACCATGGGAAACAAGACCGCAAAGATGCAGGCGGCCATTGCCCTTGGCAGCACCCTCAAAAGTCTTCTTGATGACGGCATTGTCGTTGAGCTCGTCCTTTTTGATTATCTGGTCGATGCGCACAACGTCCTGCCAGACAACGCGGCCGGCGCCGATATTGAGATGGCCGACTTCGGAGTTGCCCATGAGGCCCTCAGGCAGGCCGACGGCAAGCGACGAGGCCTCAAGCTCGGTGTAGCCAGTGGTGCTCTTGTAAAGCTCGTCCATCACCGGGGTTTTGGCATTGGTGATGGCATCGCCGTCCTTGGGGCTCTCCTCAGAGGGAATGCCCCAACCGTCAATGACGACTGTTTGCGCGGAGAAGGAACAATATTAGCCAGGCGACTTCAGCGTAGACAAGAATGTAGCAGCAAAGGAGCACCATGTCCAGCCGTTGCCTGGCGGCGATGCGCGGCTCTGCCGGCGGGCCAGCCATGGCGGGCATGGACTTGGAGCGCGGACGAGGCAATGATCTGATCATGTATCCGGCCTGATGGTGCTCGCTTATACGACAGGTGGTGGTGATGATGCCGGTTCGTCGCGTTGGTGACGATGGCGGGGCAACGTTGTTGAATTGGAGGGGTTGCTTGAAATGGGAGAAGGCAACGTACTGAGACAGGCCTTTTGTTCTGTCTTGACAGGGGTAGACATGTTGAACAGCGGCAGGTGAGTAGAGTTTTATGAGCAAGAGGAGCAAATAGCAGCGTGAAGATGCTATTTGGAGGAATTGATCCGGGAAAGGAAAAGAGGAAGAGTTGCTGGGCAGCAAGTGAAGTATCTTATCTGCGTGATTTCACTCCATTGGTTTATCGCTGGAGCTACCTTAAAAGCTCCGCTGCGAGTAATACAGTGCGCTGACTCGGGCGCTGGACGGCTGTGCGTCGCGGTGAGGAAATACCGTGTAAAAGATTGTGAAAAACACCGTACGCATAGCGCTGGTAGTTGTAGCAGAGAATTGAGAATCGAATAAACCCCTTTTGTAATTTTTTGGCCTATTCACTTACAGTACTTCTCTCTTCCATTCCGAATGACCTTTTGCTGAAAATCCGATCCTTCCTGTTTTACTTGTACAGCGTCTTTAATTGGTACCCTCTTACCGCCGCGAGAACCCGCACTGTCCAATGAACACTGTGCGCTAGCCACCCAGCAAACAGCTGATTTGAAGCTCTGCCCGCCTCATCAAACAATCCAAAGACCCAACAACCAGACACGCCCCTCTCCCCCTGAAAAACCATGGCCTCTGACGTGCCATCCCTGGCCCTGCCGCCGACCCTCTCCCCCGACAGCCTCGACGCCCTCTCCGAACTCGCCATCGTGCTCGCCAAGGTCCGCACCAGCATCCAGTCTTCGGCCGGCCTCGCGACCGCGGCCACGCCCGGCACCGCGGCCGTCGCCGCCGCCAGCGGCGGCCAGCCGCTTTCATTCAAGGACGTCCCCGGCGCGACCGACGCGCTCAAGCACAAGCTGCAGCACGCCCGCGCAGAGGTCCGCGCCCTCCCCGACATGGACCGCGGCGTCGACGAGCAGCACCGCGAAATGGCGGAGCTCGAGGCGCGCATCGTCACGCAGCGCGCCCTGCTGGAGCGGCTGCGCGACGACGGTCTGCGCTTCGGCAAGGACGGCGACAGGATGGAGGTGTAGTCAATGTGCTACCCACGGCTTGGGGGATGCATCAGATCATATACTTTGCATGGCAACGGCGTTATCGATGGGATTTTCTGGGAAGGCCCCGATTGAGAACTGTTTATAGGGTGCTCGACGAGCTCTGGTTACGAAAAATGACAACAAGTTATGAATTACAAGTTCTCGATGCTGTCCGATAAGGGATCATCGCGGTGAAATGCCAACCTTGGCCAAGGTCTCAACGACACTTGCACCAGGCCGTCCCGGCACAACCGTTGTCCAGACTTCGTCGCTCAAAATCTGCGCCTCGCTTATTGTTGTCCAGTTAGGACTGTGACCGGCCTTGAGCCACTTGAAGTCGTCGACCTGGTCCCACTGATTTTCTGCAGCCTTGTCCGATTCCGTCATCTAGCCAGTTGTTAGTCGCATCATCCATCAGGAATGCTTGTCTCGGGCACTCACATAGCATGCCGGGAGGGGAGCAAATCGCATCCCAGAGCAGTCTTCAATGATGGGATGGCTCGTGCAGTGCAGGTAAATGTCGACATTCTTGCAGTCGTGGATCCGCACCTGGTGCGCCACCAGCACCAGAATGCTGTCGCTGATACCCGTGATGTGAACCGGCCCCGCGACCCTGCCAGCCACAATCAAGCTCTTCTTGATGTCGCGCATCGCCAGCCCCGGGAATGCGTGGCCCTCCGACGTGGGTATTGACATGTCCACGACGCAGCCCGTCAGGTTAATCAGGCTGCCCGACGCCGTGGCCATGGCCGCCGATGATGGCAGGATAATGTGCAGCCCCGTCTGGTGTGAGATCCCAATGGTCCTCGCTGCGGAGAAACTAGGCTTGCGGATCGCGGACGCACTAGGTCGAGACAGCTCCGCGTTGTAGTCTCTCTCAGAGGGCAACTCCTTCAATTCATCATCGGCCTCATCGCCGAGCTTCGGCGTGCCAGGCGCAGCAGTAGGCTGGTGCTGGTTCCGTGAGAAGCTGCCCGAAAGCAGACGGGGATCGTTCTCCGGAGCCCCCATGTCGACATGCTTTGCTATGCGCTTGAACTGGAACCGAGACTTGGGCGCCAGCGCGGCTGTAGTATCGCTAAGCTTCTCTTGAAGCCCCTTTATCGTCTAGTATACCATAATGTCAGTTTTGACTATCAAGCTCAATGACAAAACATATTTAATTAGTTACCTCGGAGTATTGCTTGCGATCATACGCTGGGGTGGTGTCAGCGACATCAGCCACTTCATTCTGAATCTTCGAAATCCCCGCAAGAATGTGATCAATGGCTTCCTGACGTTCTCCTGCCACAGTAGAGATGGATTTCAGCTCCTCAATTTGGTCCTGAAGAACTGCATGTGAGGGCCGCCGATTAGCGTCTCCCGCGTTTGACCGAGTGAAGGAGTACCTACCAGCGACATGGTCGAGAAAAGTCCTGTGGAAGCGCTGCTTGGGATCCGTACCGATCGACATGGCGAAAAAAATAAGATGACCTGTTTGCTGTGTCACGGAAGCGATCGGCTTGCAAGGATCAGCAATAGCACAGCTCCGAGCTGGTTCGTGTTAGCAGAAGAGGCAACAGCAGCAGGTATGCAGAGTAGCGCCGCAGTTTGTCACATAGGTGAATTATGACGGCCCAATACCGACAGGCAATTCAGATATGAGATGAACAAGCAAAAGATGAGAAGATAGTGATGAAATTCTCTAGGGAATATTGACAAGGACAAGTTGAAGCTTTTCACTCGAGGTCGCGAGACAAAACCCCACCTTTCGGGTTGGGCATGCCCCTCCTTTTTGAAGTTGCTTCTGATGTAGCTGCCCTGCAAAATCCAAAGCCAGCTAAAGCTTCCGACATGCTGTCTATAGTATCGATTAGGCAACGTCAAATCGGCATTGGGCAGCGTCGTAAGAGCTTTGATAGTTCAATGCGTACATGATCTACAGTCATGTGCGCAGTGAGCGAAGCAGCCGTGCATTCTATTTACAGCTGCCACAATTCTATGAGGATCACGACAGGTGCGGTCGCAGACTTCCAGCCTCTTTCTATACCATTCTATTAATAAGTTCCATCATGTACATTAATTTGGTACTATTCGACCATTCACACCTCCCCGCCTGCCGCCACCGTTTGTCAAGGGTGGTATGTTTGGGAGCTGAAATGGCTTCTTTTGTGGTATCTGCGCATTGAGCGCCCGCCACATCTCCCACATGGTAGCTCGCCGGGCCGGTAGCATGCTGTATTGAAGACTGTACAGGTTCCGCCGGTTGATGGGCGGCACAAACTGTCCCGTCAAAAGACACAGAAAGACGCGCGGGGAGAGGTAGTGTTTGCGAATTCGCTCGGCCATCTGAAAGTATTGATCGAACATGGCCTTGAAAGACAGAGGCACAGACTGTGATAGCTTGTGTTAAAACCGGACGTCAAAGGGATGTGACAATGACGAACCTTGAGATAGATGACCGAGGTGGGAGGTTCATTAACATTAAGGTTGAGGGGTCTATTATCGTGGGCATCCCGGAGTTCGAATCGGATGCCGCCTAGGTAATCAATTAGCAAGTGCTGCGTAGGTCAAGTCTCATTGCCCTACCAGGTAGTCGCCTAGAGTCCTTGACTCGCAGCATAAGAGCGAACAATGGAAAATGGTTGAGACAAGAAAGTAATGTATCGAATCCTGCTTTCATCGAGATAATCATCATGCGAGCGATTGCGAAATTTATGTAAAAAACGCCGACAGTTGGCAGCAAGAACGACAGTAGCGTAAATAAAATGGTGCCGACTAGGAGTTGGTCCAGATCGTAGTCGCAAGAATCGATACGGTTACGTAGGACATTGTGCTTCTTTCCGCGGAAGAGATGGAATAGCGATTGCAAGATTGTCAGCTGCCAGTGGTAGATACGAGCTGACGCGAGATAAAAGGAGTAGATGTGGACTGTCAGGGCTGAGAGCAGATCCGAAAGCATCGCAAGGGGCATACTGGCGCCTGCAAAAGATGAAAAGCCAACAAACCAAACCAGCTTAGGTAAAGCTGGAGCGAGTGCATCGATGCAGTCTGGAATAAAATATCAGCAACAGTGAAAAACAGGATTTCTTGTCGTCAACTTACTTGACCAGTATGTGATCACCCAAAGAAAGAGTGCGCCCAAAAAGCTCGCCAGCTCGCCATTGAGCTTGAGACCAGCGGGCCACCCCATGAGCCAAGAAATACTACTCTGCAACGCATCTACAGTATAGACGCGCAGCAAGTCGTTGACCTTGGCTGACACCCAATCCGCATTTTCTATGATATAGGATCCGATAGCAATGCCGATAATCACATCATTCGCAACGAGCCAAAGACTGTTGTAAAAACGAATGTAATCCGGGTGGCTCGTGTTTACACTGGCCCAGTCCATTTTGCGCTGCCGAAGCGTAATGTACTGCATGGGCCAGTAGCAAAACTGCAGCAGGCGAATTTCAATCTGCTGTGCCGTGGCCGACACATCCTTCAATGCCGCGTACCCGGGCTTAATGCGAAACTCAAGGACTAAGAGGAGCATCTCTGCCATAGCTCGGTGTAGAAAAAGCAGCATCACGAATCCTTTTCGAATGAAGGGGAATATGTAGATGACGAAAGCATTCCACAACTGCATAAGAATGTAGTTGCGCATCGCCGTTGTAGACTCGACAACCCGCTCCGACACGCTAAGACCTCGCTTGGGGCGCGGACCAAGCTTGCCTACGTTCTTTTGCAGGGTCTGCTCGAGCTCCCAGGACCAATTGACTTGATGAACGACTTTTTCGAGTGCCTTGTCTCGGGCAGACGCAGACCGAATAATGATAGAGTGTTGCTTGAGCTTGTTTACCAACTTGAGCTTGGCTTCCTGATGTTGCCTCTCGCGGCGTTCCTCCTCGCCTTCTGACCCGTCACATTTACCATCATCGGAGGCGTACCATTTATCGCCAAGAGCGAGAGAGATTGGATTGAGTGAAATATATTGCATGCCTTTTGGTCGTGGTCGGTCATATAGGATCAGTTGGACACTTGAAGCCTTGGCACACGTAATTCGAGGTTCGCGGGAGGCACTGGTCGTAGCGCAGACCCATGACGGATCTACCAAGGCGTGGCTTGCCGCATTCGAGAGGCCGAGTACATGCATAGAGGAATGGCCACAGAGTTCGTAAATGCGGCTGGAAGCATGCGGACCGCTGCGGAAGAATGTATTGGATCTGAGGTGGATTTCGACATTGCGAGGCTGGTGCAGAGAGTTAGTCGTCTAGTCCAAAGTAATTCCTTGCCCTGGTGGTACTCACGTCCACATCGTCCAGTATTGCAACGACGAAAACATCCAGCGTCGAATTGCGCCAGCCAACGACTACGCCCGGGCGTTCGGACACGCGAATGTCTGTCGGCCAAAACACGCGCATCAAGCCATCATGTTCCACCATGACCGGGGTACTGGTGGTCAGTATATGGACGAAAGCTGGGGGTTTCCTTTTCGTTTGTGCTTAGAATGAACCTCGGCGTCGTAGCTGTTCTCGGGCTGACACGGCAATTCCAGGTTGCCTTGGATGCTGGACAAAGCTGTTAGCCAGCAGTTGGGGTCTCTGTGGCGGGTCACACATACAAGGTGCGTCTCTTTTTTGGCCAAGAGATAGACTGGGAAAATGACGATGAAGAAGAGAGCAGTCAGGGCAATGGCACCTTTGGCAGCCCGAATCTGTTGAGGGAGGATAGCCACGTCAGTATATTCTAGCTTCCGAGAACCATCCGACGGTGCACGCGCAGGAGGGGCTGCCGAGCTTCGAGATAACATACGGCAACTTGATACTCCCAGGCAAAGATGGCAAGCTCATACAAGCGAGTGACCAGGTCCCAGCGTGCAGTAATGTAGCCAGCTACAAAGATGCCGAGGGTCAGGACAGAAAACGGGTGCATAGAGCTCTGCCTTTCTACTGCTGGCACTGCATGCCGCAAACACGGGAAGAAAGGAGTCGCGCGCGGGATCGAGGAGAGGGGTCCTCCTGGCCGTCGAGGCAGTTCGTCGCCGGTCGAAAGCTAGTCGAAGACTTGACGGATGTGACAGGTAGCTCCTTTCCTGGCCGCAACAGAACTGAGGGGGTTCAATGAAGCGCCAAATGCTTGCAGAAGGATGCGCTGCGCATCAGATCTGGTCTGCGGGTAGGTTTGGTAAATTAGCCAGATGTCGTTAGCTTCAGAAGCAGAAGAGTGCGATGCCGCTCCGAACTAAAAAGCGGGTCAAATATCACAGCGCTGGGTTGTAAGCGTGAAAAGTACAGGAAATGAATACCTGCTTGCTTTGATGTAGTAATTATACAAACATATAAGTTCAGACGAGTGACTAGAGAGTTGCACTGACGCGTCAATGAAGCATAACCAACTCACGCGTCAGCAGTGCCTCTACACTAACAGGTAGGTCACGCCCAGTTACTAGCGTCCCTCCTTCCAACAGTGTCGCCGACTCCGTGGCAGAAAAAACAAGGTGACCAGCTGCCCGAAAGCGCAATTGATCCGCAGCAAATCAAAAAAAGATTGCAGACGTATAAATGACACCTAAAAACAATGATTTCTACCTATCCAATGAGCGGAGAGACAATACAGGCGAAACACCTATAGCAGCCGACAAGTCCTACAAACAGCCCAGAAACGCCGTAACATGCCAGTTTAGTCGGGATCAGTTATCCTACATTGTGGTTAGTGAAGAAAGGGAGCTCTGGAAGCCATCATACTCTTTGGTTGTGTGAGCCGCGCGTCATTCTCCTTGTTGTCTTCTCGCGCTTCCTCTAGCAGCTTATCAATGCCACGATGCTTCAGGGCCACCTGCATCTGGTCAGCGAGAACTCACCAAGAGAAAGGACTTGATACCTACACCGAGACATGTCTGATACTGCTTAAAGAGAGTCTCGCACTCTTTGTTGTCCTTTTCGGCACCGCGAAGATACTCTGTACGCCATTAGCGACACCACTTCATCATCAATCCATGCATCAGACGCGGCTCACTCTCGCTATACCACTTCAAGAAGCATGTATCATAGCGTCTAGGCCAGATTAGCAGCTATTTTGCAAGACTGTGGCACAGAAATTCTCACTCTTTGATTTCATTGCATTCTGGGGCCAGTGATGCAGACATTGCGGCGGATATGCTGGAGCAAAGAAAGTTGAGGCCTGAGAACGGTGGCGAGAAATCGAGTGACCTGCAAACGAGCACACGCCAACCGAATGATCAACAGCGCCGGGTTTAAGACGTCGGCAAGATTTGCAAAAGTTTATTGCCTATCCTTTGAATAACCGTTGAATCCTATTCTGTATGTTCTTTTCCACCACTTGCCATCTTTTCGTAACTCAATTTGCCAGTACGTTACGAACAAGTCGAGCCGCTAATTAATCAGTCGTCAGTCGCTTAGGACCAAGGTACCTTTAGGCCTAGGTACCGCTGAAAACGGCCACTGCTACAGGGAGCTGCCAGTGCCAAGGCCCGCCAAAATGTAAAAATGCTTGTTGATGCGGCGCAAAGTCCGACTTGCGATGCTTCGCCAACCGCGACGCAGCGTGCTACACGCTTTGTTCGACGAATAACACCCTCGTGTACGTACTGCAGTGGTGTGCAGATCATCTCGCGTATTCAGCCTTTATTCGAAGGTTTCAAGAAACAGTCACAATGGCGCCTTCGGCCAAGACCCTCAAGGAGGCCCTCATCGAGGGTACTTGCGCCGTCTTTAACTTGGAACCCGACGCGACCTCCGTCAACAAAGTGCGCCACCACGTCGAGCAGAAATTAAGCCTCGAGGAGGATTTCTTCTCGGGCCAAGACTGGAAGCAGAAGAGCAAGGAAATTATTAAAGAATATGTTGTAAGTCTTGAGTGTTATTTTCTACGAGTGGCAGAAACGCCAGTTCTCACACTCAATGCGACAGGGCAAATTGCAAGACGGATGGGCGCCTGAAGAGAAGAAGACGGACTTGAAAGCGCCCAAAAAGGGTTCATCAAAGCCTGAAGCCGCGGTAGAGGACGTACGGGGCTCCTCTTCTCCAGATCGAAAGCGAAAGCGCGCAACGGCCGAATCCTCCTCCGACGTCAAGGGCGATGACGAAGACGAACCCAATAAAAAGGCCAAATCCGAGTCAAAATCGCCAGACTCCGCTGCTGACGAAGAGGAAGAGTACTCAGACGTAATTGATGAGCCACCTACGTCGAAGCGCAAAAAGACCAAGAAAGAGCCCGGCCAAAGAGCCCCCAAGGCCGCCAAGGCCGCAAAACCTGCCAAGGCGGCGGCCAAAAAAGCAGGCAGCAGTGTGGCGGAACCCTCTGATCCGCTCGAGGCCGATATCAAGAAGCTACAGGGCCAGCTGAGCAAGTGCGGCGTGCGCAAACTCTGGCACCATGAACTCAAGGGCTGCGCTGATGCGCGGGCCAAGATCCGGCACCTCAAGAAGATGCTCGCCGACGTGGGCATGGAGGGCCGCTTCTCCGAGGCCAAGGCCCGGGAGATCAAAGAGACGCGCGAGCTCCTGGCGGACGCCGAAGCTGCGCAGGAAATGAACCGCCTCTGGGGAAAGGACTCGGGCCAGCGCAAGAACCGCAGCAAGAGCCGTGGCGCCAAGACGACCGAGAGCGATAGCAGCGACGTTGAGACTGGCACTGGCCACCATGATGGTGGTAAAGATGATGACGAGGACGAGGAGCAGAATAGCAACGGCAAGGAAGAAGATGACGAGGATGTGAGCTTTGCGGCGCGGAGGCGCAAAGCGCATGCGGACTTGGCTTTCCTCGGCGATGACAGCGATTCTGATTAAGTGATTTGTGACGGCAACTTTGAAAGTTTGGATGGCGTACAGAGGTACAGTGAAGGCGTTTTTGGAGGCAAAATGTATCAGGCAGAATGTCGGTCGACTGGACGGTTCAATGGCATGACACATTATTGTCGCATATTTTCAATTTCTGCTAATTTCAATCCAATATCATCCCTGGCTCGCTCCTAACCCGTCCAAGCCTTGTACACAATCCGCGCGCCATACGTCTCGCCCTTCTTCAGCAGCGTCATGCTCTTCCACTCTGGCACGTTGACCGCATTCACCCAGCGACCCGGCTCGCAGCAAAACGCCGACCGCGCGCCGCGCGCTGCGGCCCCCTCGACAGCGGGCACGTCGGTAAAGTCGCCCGTGTAGAACTGGAACGACGGCTCAGTGCTCAGTACCTGCAGGTGGATGCCCGTCTTGGGGTGCGCCGCGGCGAGGTGCAGCTGCAGCGGCTGCGCTCGCGTGTCAATGGGCACCACGGCCGGGTTCGCCGTCGTCGTGAAGCAGCTGTCAAAGATGGGCTCCTTGTCGCCGAGGTCAATCGTCTTGCCTACTTCGACGCCGGGAAAGGCGGACGGCCCGCCGATGGGCACGTTGGTGCCGTCGACGGGAAGGTACTGGCTGGCGCCGAGGCTGACCTGCGTGCCGGCAATAGTCTCATCGCCACCGAGGTTAAAGTATGAGTGGTTCGTCATGTTGATGACAGTCTCGTCGGCGCCACCAACAAGCTGCGCCTCGTACTCGATGCCCAACACGGTCACTTCTTTGCCGTCGACCTGCTGTGTGCCCGCCGTGTAAACCACCTTGGTGTCCACGGCACCGGGGAATCCTTGGTCGCCATCCTCGCTTGTAAGCGTGAACTGAACACTCTCGCCACCTTGCAGGTCTTTGACGCCGGGAATCTGGCGTACGCCTACCGGGGTCGGTCCCTTCCAGACTCTTTTGCCCCAGCCAACGATGCCGCCGTGGAGTGTGTTACCGCTGTTGTTGGCGGTCAGAGGGTACGTCTTGCCATTGACACTATCCAACTGCGCGCCCTTAATTCTGTTTGCCACACGTCCAATGGTTTCTCCGAAATACGGACTGTTGTGTTTCTCGTACAGCTCCCGTGTGGGGAAGCCCTGTACAATGTTGATACCTTTGACTTTGAAGGCTTGGATGATGGCACCTAGCGACAGAAAACTGAAAGGCGCGTCTGCGGCCATGATTGTGTATGTCGAGGTCCGGTTGACTCAGTTGCGGGTATGATGAAGGTTCAAACAAATATTGAAACACAATATGCGTTTGCTAGGGAAGACTTGCTTGTGGCGATGGAGCTTGTTAGTGAGCTCTTAGTCGGCATCATGGTGCGGAGCACACCAACGGCTAGCTGGTCCACGTTTCCGTCGCACGCAAGGGTCGTCGTCATCTGACATGTATTAGTATGCGCATGCCGGGAAATCGGTTGACTATGGCCACAGTCAAGTATACACTCGAACAGGGATCTGCGCAAAGGTGCAGTCTGTCTGTCATCGCAGATTTGACGACAGTTCGGGCAAAGGGATAGTTGGCCTGTGCCAACACGAAATTATGCAGTAGCCATGATATGGTTATTATAGCTACTATACTTTGACAAGGTTTTGGTTTGCTATGTGATACCCGACGTACTAGAACCAGCCCCCTCAAATCTCTTTCTATCTATGCCCATCCCGCTACTAATGCCAACATGCGACCGTGTTAGTGAATCAGAAACCTGGTGGCTTGCATGACCAGTGTCAACGTTGGGCAATATTATTTGCGTCAGCTCACCTAACCACTGGGCTGGAACCAGTCCCATTACCGTGCGCCGAATGTACCACTCGGCACATTCCTTGTCTATTTAAAAGACAACGCCATCTCATGAATCCGCCCATCGTTGGAACCCCGAAACTCCCTGCCCCACCACGAGGTAGCGCCCTGTGTCCATCTTGCCAGAACAGCATCATTCTCGGCCTTTCAACATCACCTGGTGCAGCTTCAACTTTCGTCACTTCCAAGAACAAGAGCTCTTTCACGCATCAGCAGCCTAATATCTCATTTCTACGGTCAAAAAATGGTGTTGTGATCAGTTACAGGCCCGCCCTGACGAATCCTGCAGCCAGTCATTATGGCTTCGTCCTCGCCTCCGTTTCAGACTCCCAGCAAACGCAAACGTGGCCAAGAGACGCCGCTCACGCCCCTCAAATTCACATTCAGCCTCAACAGGGAGGACTCTCTCGAAGATGGAAGCAGCAGCCCCAGAACCACCGTGGTCCATCGCTTCAAGGGCCTGGATCTGCAAAGTGGTGGGGGCGGGGGTGGCGGCCTTGCAGACTCCCAAGCCGCCGATGTCGCCGATGGGCCTCTCTGCAAGCGCCAGAAGCCAGACCATCCCATGAGCGATGTCTCTGATGCGGTGGATGCAGCTGCCGCTGCCGTGACGTCTGTAGGAGAGCCCGGCCCCGAGACAGTGGCGGACGAGGACAAGGGGCCCGGCAGCAGCGCGTCTGGGTCGCCCGAGCCATCGAGAAAGAGGGCCGGCACGCCGCCGCTGAAGCTTGGTCAGGGCGCTTTGTTGCATGCCGTAGAAGACGGTGACAGCTACAGCGACGACGGGGAGACGCACATCGTGGATCCGGTTCGCGCCGCGCTGACGTGGCACGAGGATGAAATCACCGTCTACGACCCTGACGACAAGGACGACGACGGCACGGGTATCAATGGCATCGGGTTTCGACCGACGCCGGCCATTGCGCATGCACGCTCTCTGAAGCGCAGACAGCAAATCACCGAATACCGAAAGCGCGAGGAAAGCGAAGCTCGCGCACGAAGAAATCAGCGTCGCCGGGAGGGAGAGGTTCCGTCGGGCATTGGCAAGGCCTCGCCCAGAAAGGTTCGCTTCAGCGATGCAGAACTGAGAAACATAGCCGTGATCATCTAGTGGCTGCTTTAATGATTTTTCATGCCCCCCCCCCTTTTCTTTTTTTTTTTTTTGACTCTTTCCATGGCGAAAAGTCAAGGTAGCGACTGTCAGGGGTTCTCAACTCCTCCACATTTGGAGTACATTTATGATGACGACGGAGTTTTCTTGTTTGAGCTGCTTTGTATGGGATATTGGTGCGAATACGATCTTTTTATTTCAACGTTTTTTGTTTGGCTTGTTATCGGTCTATTTCCTGTTGATTTCATATTGTTCAGACAGAAGGGCTGAATACACAGCAACGGTGCTGGAATCTTGTTAATATACAATATACATATGATGCTACATGATTCTGGAATCCAAATACGCCTGTCGCCGAGTAGTACAACTTCCTTGCCATCACCAAAACTTATACCACCTTCGTTCCGCAGCTTTGCGATCCTCCTCAAGCTTTCGCGCCAGCTGCTTTTGCTCAGCTATCCTCTTTGCTTGCATGCGTTGATTTTCGGCATGCACCTCGACGGCGCGCTTCATGTTTCTCTTCTCAACTCGTCTATTATATTGGCAGAATTCGTAGGACGCCGCGGCCCCCGCGACAAACATTCCGACGGCCCAGTTGGCGGCCCCCGCCCAGTTTGCTACATAAGTCATTTGTTAGCATCATTTTCCCAAAAATTTGCCCGTCTTTGTTCCTTGCTCATTCTTACCTCGGAGGACAAGCTTCAGCCCACCCGCTGCTGCGCCCGTGACGATGCCCGTCATGAAGCCGTTGCGGGAGCAGGGCGTACTAGCAACGGTGGTGAAATCCTCCGTCTTGATGCTCGCCACTGCGTCTGATATCGTCGGCCGCTTCGACGAACTCGCGGGGCTGTCGGCAGGCTGTAGAGGCGTGGACCAGGCGGCCTGGACAGGCCTGCTGCTGACGGAGGTGGGAAGCGTCAGACCTTGCGGCGGCGCATTCGGCTGATCGTCACCGGCCATGTCTGCCGTCCCGAGGCTTCAATCGGGTGTTCGAGTAACGATACAGAAGCGCGTGGCTGTCCAGTCGACTCACTTGTTGTAGCAGCGCTGGTGCGTGCAGGTGTAGCGAGTCTTTGTGT
This sequence comes from Beauveria brongniartii, assembly GCA_030782485.1. NCBI lineage: Eukaryota > Fungi > Ascomycota > Sordariomycetes > Hypocreales > Cordycipitaceae > Beauveria > Beauveria brongniartii. The sequence continues at coordinate 193,173 of JARJPP010000127.1, forward strand.
GGTGGAGGAAGGTTTGGACATCGATTTGGAGGTGGTTCGAGGTTGAAGATCCACTCTCCCAAAGCTAGGCGAGTTGATGCTATTGACGAGCCACTCAGGCTTCACATTGACATCGATTACCTGAATCATCAGTTTTCTTAAGTCCTTTGGCGTTCTATCTCTATTATGAGTCAATATTCTGTGACCTGATTCAAATTTTGAAGATGTCGCGTGTCCCTGCCATCAATCTTAAGGGCTGTCCATGTGGTCGTCTGTCCCTCGTCCACCCAGGATCGCTCCCAAAGAATTGGAAAGATATATATATATATATATAAGCATATTCCGAGTTCGACGTCTCAGCTCTTCTTCCCTCAGCGGAACGATCTATTGCAAGAGGGAGACACAAAGTAGGCTGAGGTTTCTCATCGCTTGTGGTAAGAGCGCATGATAGGGACATGTTGCAAGACTGCTTCATGGCAGATTGACCACCATTTCAAGGCAAACAGATTGGCCCTTTTAGTATCGCCATTATTTGTATAGTCTAAAGAAGAAGAATATCTGGGTCGCAACGACGAAACGCCCATCAATTACCAATACGGCTTTCACTGGTCGACGCGCGCGGGTGGGGCGTCCATTAAGAGTGCCAGCAGTTTGCCAGCAGCGAGCGTGTCACGCTTTACGCGTCAAAACGCGTCTCTCCCTCCGACGGGCAATCCTACAATAGCGATTCGCTCGACGTTGCCTAGTGCCACCACAACCTGCATCTTGTTGTGCCCTTGAACCAGAACTAAGATCAAATTTTCTCAAGCCAACAACGAAAGGCTCTACCATATTAATTGCCAGCAATACGCATCATCTGCTAGGCGTTCTCCCTCACTATCCATGTCGACATAATCCTCTGCAATCTCTCGGCGTTCTCAGTTCCCCAGGCGGCCCGCGAGGCAAGCCACCTCGCAATGCCCAACACAAGCCTTCGGCGCCCGCAAAAGGGTTTCCGCCGAGGCGGCAAGTCTGCCTATCATGGCCCACGAGCGCGAACATTCGCCGCCTCTTCCAGAGTTGAGGGTACTTCCGCAGACGAGAGATGGGAGCGCGCCAAGCTGGCGCAAACCATTGACGAGAACATGGGCTTCGCGCGTTACGAGAGCGGCAGAAGAAAAGAGGGCTGGCTTGTCAACGTACAGCCCACAGCGATAGAAGACGACAGGCTACCTGCCGGACGAGCGGCTCTCGACTGCTACTTTATCGAACAAGACGGCTCGACTTTTAAAGCAACCATCGAATACAACCCATACTTTCTCATCGCCGTGAAGCGCGGCCACGAATCCGAAGTCGAAGAATGGGTGAAGAGAATAGCTGGTGGCGGCGTTGTCAAGTCGATACAGAGAGTTGAAAAGGATGATTTGAGCATGCCCAACCACTTACTGGGATATCGCCGCACGTACCTCCAGCTCAACTTTGCCAACGTCAATGACTTGCTGGCCGCGAGAAGGGACATCATGCCTATTGCGGAGAAGAACAAGAAGAATATGAGCGCCATGGATGCCTACGCCGAAGTCGCCACGTGAGTAGCCCTGATCAGGTCCAGAGACCCTCGCTGACATTGATTCCTTACAGTGCCAATGGCAACGGTAACTTTGACCTCTTCGACGATGCACAAGATGACCAACAACACACCGCCAACTCGTACTCCGATGCCAGCGACTACATCGTCGACTTGCGGGAATATGATGTCCCGTACCACGTCCGAGTTATGATTGATCTAGGTATGAAACCACGCAACTCGCGCGCTCGCCAAAACTTACGATTGGTCAGATATTCGAGTTGGAAAGTGGTATTTTGTAGAGGCAAAGCATGGCATCACGAAGATCTTACCAAACCCAGACAGATCGCTCCCGGCAGACCCTGTTGTGCTTGCATTCGATATCGAGACTACGAAACTGCCCCTCAAATTTCCTGACGCTACGATAGATCAAGTCATGATGATTTCGTACATGATTGACGGCCAAGGATTTCTCATCACAAATCGCGAAATCATTTCGGAAGACATTGGCGACTTTGACTATACACCTAAGCCAGAGTATCCCGGTTCATTCATGATTTTCAACGAGCCCGACGAAAAGGCAACTCTGGATCGTTTCTTTCTTCACATCAAAGAGGCTCGGCCCACAGTCATCGCAACCTACAACGGTGACTTTTTCGATTGGCCCTTTGTCGAAGCCAGAGCTAGTGTCAACGGCATCGATATGTATCATGAAATTGGCTGGAAAAAAGACACCGATGACCAATACAAGTGCAACTACGGTGTTCATATGGACTGTTTCCATTGGGTGAACCGAGATTCTTATCTTCCTCAGGGCTCTCGTGGTCTCAAGGCCGTCACTGTTGCGAAGCTCGGCTACGACCCCGACGAGCTTGACCCCGAACTCATGTTGCCATATGCTAGCGAACGACCCCAGACGCTTGCTGAATACTCAGTCTCCGATGCCGTGGCCACATACTATCTGTACATGAAGTATGTGCACCCATTCATCTTCTCCCTTTGCACGATTTTGCCTCTTGGTGGCGATGATACCCTGCGAAAGGGAACGGGAACACTCTGTGAAATGCTTCTCATGGTGCAAGCATACCAGAGAGAGATTGTACTGCCAAATAAACATATTGGGCCAAAGGAAGCTTTCTGGGACGGCCACTTGCTTGAGTCGGAGACTTATGTGGGTGGTCACGTTGAAAGTATTGAAGCCGGTGTCTTCCGTGCAGATATTCCTGTCAACTTCTCCGTCGACACTGGTGCAGTTGACGAACTGATAAGAGATGTAGACGCCGCGCTGAAATTCGTCATTACCGTCGAGGAGAAGAAGTCTATGGATGATGTCGAGAATTACAATGAAGTCAAAGCACAGATTCTTGCAAAGCTCAACCTCTTGAAGGAGACGCCCAATCGACATGAACGGCCACTCATATACCATCTCGACGTCGCTTCCATGTATCCAAACATCATGACAACCAACCGTCTACAGCCTGATTCTATGATTACGGAGTCTGACTGTGCTGCATGTGATTTCAACCGACCTGGAAAAACTTGCGACAGACGAATGCCTTGGGCATGGCGAGGTGAATATCTGCCTGCGAAGCGCGATGAGTACAACATGATCAGAAATGCTCTTGAGAATGAGAAATTCCCTGGCAAATGGCCAAACTCGCCAATGCGGACCTTTCAAGATCTTTCGGCTGATGAAAAGGCCAACCTTGTCAGGAAACGGCTGCAGCTCTACTCACAGAAGGTTTACCACAAGATACACGATTCCACGACCATTGTCCGCGAGGCCGTTATTTGCCAGAGAGAAAACCCTTTCTACATCAATACTGTCCGTGATTTCCGTGACCGACGATACGACTACAAAGGGCAGGCAAAGGTGTGGAAAGGAAAGACTGATGCGTTGAAGTCTTCCGGAGCATCAGCGAGCGAAGTTGAGGCGGCAAAGAAGATGGTCATTGTATATGACTCATTGCAGCTTGCACACAAGGTCATTCTGAACTCCTTCTACGGCTACGTCATGAGAAAAGGTTCTCGCTGGTATTCGATGGAAATGGCCGGAGTGACGTGCCTGACCGGAGCTACCATCATTCAGCTTGCCAGACAGTTGGTTGAGCGCCTTGGACGACCTCTGGAACTGGATACTGATGGTATCTGGTGCATGCTTCCTGCCACATTCCCGGAAAACTTTGCCTTCAAGCTCAAAAATGGCAAAAAGCTCAACGTCTCGTACCCGTGTGTCATGTTGAACCATTTGGTCCACGACAAATTCACAAATCACCAATATCAGACCCTGACAGACCCAAAGACGTTTAAGTACGAGACTCATAGCGACAACTCCATTTTCTTCGAGGTCGATGGTCCCTACAAAGCCATGATTTTGCCCACTTCGAAGGAAGAGGACAAGAACTTAAAGAAGAGATATGCCGTCTTCAACGATGACGGCAGCCTTGCTGAGTTGAAGGGCTTCGAGGTCAAAAGACGTGGCGAGCTGAAGCTCATCAAAATCTTCCAGCAACAAATTTTCAAATTCTTCCTCGAAGGTGAAGATCTGACACAGTGCTACGCAGCAGTGGCGAAGGTAGCCAACAGGTGGTTAGATGTTCTTCACAGCAGGGGGTCGACTTTGGCGGACGAAGAGCTGATGGAGCTGATTTCCGAGAATCGAAGCATGTCAAAAACACTGGAGGAATATGGAAGTCAAAAGTCAACGAGTATCACCACTGCGAAACGTTTAGCCGATTTTCTGGGGGAGCAAATGGTCAAAGACAAGGGTTTGAACTGCAAGTTTATCATCTGCTCTCGGCCTAGGAATGCTCCTGTCACTGAGCGAGCTATCCCGGTCGCCATCTTCTCTGCTGAAGAATCGGTCAAGCGTACATATCTGAAGAAATGGCTCAAAGAGGAACCCTCCGACACAGATCCCCGTGCCCTCTTGGACTGGGACTACTATCTCGAGCGACTGGGGTCCGTCATCCAGAAGCTCATCACCATTCCGGCTGCGCTGCAGAAAGTTCGCAATCCTGTTCCGCGTGTGGCCCATCCTGACTGGCTTCAGCGACGAATCAACATCAAGAACGACAAGATGAAGCAACGAAAGCTTACTGATGTATTTCACAAAGAGCCCCTCAGCGATATCACCAACCTCAGCGGCTCTCGCATGGATGACATGGAAGACTACGGCGCTCAGCTGCTCAAGCCAAAGCCGTTTAATGAGGCCATTGCCGCTTCGCAGCCAGCTCCTACCGCACAAAAGCGCAAATCACCAGAACCTGTTGAAAATGCCGACCCGATGGCAGCCCTCCCAAAGTCCATGCCTGGCTTATCGGAAGACTACGTGGGCTTTTTGGAGTACCAAAAAAAGAAGTGGAAGCTTCAGAAACAGGCCCGTATCCGCCGTCGCCAATTGTTTGGTGAGAGGAGGGGCAATGCCGGAAGCAATCTCCAGCAGACTTTCATGAAGCAAGCGCACATGACCTTTATGAACACCTGGCAGCTGCTTCAGCTTCGCGCAACAGATACTCCTGGCATCGTGACTGCTTTTGTCCTCATCGATGCCAAGATTCATACTCTAAAGGTTCGCGTGCCCCGGCAAGTGTTCCTGAATCTACGCAGTAAAGATCTTCCCGATGTCGAGATTGATGGGTGTGAGGTTGAGCAAGTTAACTACACTTTACCCAACGGCCATCCGTCTACCCACCTTTTCAAACTCACCGTTCTCGAGGACACGTACTACAACGAAGCAGACAAATTCTCTCTCCTGTTCAATCACCCCAGTGTCGAAGGCGTCTATGAGAAGCAAATTCCTCTCAATGTTCGCGCTGTGCTCCGTCTAGGCAACATGTGCACGATTGATGAGCAACAAAATGCAGTGCTTGGTAAAGGCCTGGAGCATGGTTTTGATCTCGGTGGCCTCAAGCGACCTGCCAAAGCAAGAACATACCTGGACTCATCGCCGCTAGCCTACATTTACGTCTCTCATATCACTGCTGGCGATCGCCAGATCTTTGGTATCTTTTCGACTACGTCGGACAAGGCCAGTGTCATCATTCTACAGAAGAACCGCGACTCTGGGCAGGATTTGCCTAATATCACTCGCATGTACTCTGAAATGCTCTCAAAGCGAGCGGAAGAGGCTGTTGGAACCAACTGGCAAGACTGCTTCACGTACCAGAAGCAGGTCAATTTCAAGATTACGCAGGTGACTACAAGACGCAAGGCTCATCTCGAAATCGGGGACGTCATCAAGCAGATGCGCAAGGATGAGCATCGACCACAGATGATGGTCATTCAGTCTTCGCAGCGCAATCTGCTGGTTCATGATGTTCCTGTGCTAGGGGAATTCCCGGTTCTACCCCTCAGGTATGATGTGGCAGATAGCTCGCTGCCGCCTCTGGGTTGGCAAGCTGTTGTTGCCAGACGTCTTGTTGGACACTACCTTGGCCTTGGCTCTTGGGTTCTGCACCTCACGGCTCTCGCTCGCTACGGGGAAGTGCCGTTGTGCAACTTGGAAAGAGACGACCCTCGATACCTGATTGACATTGCATATGCCAGGCGCCTACAAGCGAACAATACTGTGCTGTGGTGGTCACCAGGCCCCCGTCCCGACCATGCAGGCCATGAAAAGGACGACTTGGTTGGGCCTCTTGATGTCGTCAAAATGCCGAATGTCAACAACCCCGGTACGTACTCGTCTGTCTGTATCGATTTGGATGTTCGAAACCTCGTTATCAATACCATCTTGACTTCATCCCTGGTCAATGAGCTTGAAGGTGCGGATTCGGTGTCTTTCAACCCTTCCGCAGATGGCTCGGATAGCTTGGCATCCGAGAACGCATTTTCCAATGCCGGTGTCCAGGTTCTGCGGGAAATGGTCAAAGCTTGGTGGACTGAAGCCTGCCGAGGCAGTACAATGGCAGATGTCCTCGTCCAGCACTTGGTTCGCTGGGTTGAAAATCCAGACTCGTTCATGTACGACCGTGCTTTGCACTACTACGTGCAGATGATGTCAAGAAAAGCTTTCCAACAGCTCATGGGCGATTTTCGTCGCGTTGGCTCTCAGGTTGTGTTTGCTAACGCGAACCGACTCATTCTGCAAACTACCAAAGCCGAGATTGGGAATGCTTTCGCTTACAGTCAGTACATTATCAAGTCTATCAAGAGCAAGCCGCTATTCCACTTTATCGATCTCGAGATTAAGGAATACTGGGACTACTTGGTTTGGTACGACGAATTCAACTATGGCGGCAAAGCATGCCAAGAGGTTGTTGAGGCTGATGAGCAGCCTTTGGAGACGATCATGCACTGGCAAATGGCTGCATTTTTGCCGAGGCGCCTGGAACCGAGCTTTCAAACATGGGTCATTGAGTTCGTTGAATTGATGCACGGTCTGAAGCGTCAAGCAATCAACGATCCAGACTCAACGCCTAGACTGACGCAGCTGCCGAATCGCAACAAGGAAAAGGAAGACGGGCAGATGATTCTCGGCAAAAGCTACGAAAAGCCGCTTAAGAAGGCCATTTCTGGTTTGATTGCCCAGCAGAAGCGAGAGCTATTGCACCCGGAGCTTGCAGGGGATTACTCATTCCCAGACCTACCGGGCTCTCATTTGCGTCCGCGCAATGCAATCCTCGAACTCGTCAAGTCCCTCATGCAGATTCTTTCCTTGGATAAAAACATCACTCTTGAAGCACGACTCTTGCGCAAAGAGCTACTCGCACTCTTCGACGTCAGAGAGTTCTCCAAAGAAGGCACCTTTGCGAATCCATCAGAGAGTCTGAAACTGCCTCAACTCTCGTGCGACAGCTGCACCATGGCCCGCGACCTGGACTTCTGCCGAGATGAAGATTTGCTGAGCGCAGGCGGTAGTGTCAGCGGAGCTGGTTGGAACTGTACTTTTTGCGGCGCCGAGTACGATCGCGTGGCAATCGAGGAGCGACTGTTGGCCATAGTCGAGAGCTGGACGGTCGAATGGACAACGCAAGATCTCAAGTGCACACGCTGCAACGCGCTGCGCTTGAATGACTTTATGGAGCACTGCACTTGCAGTGGTGAATGGAAGGAGACGGTGTCCAGAGAGGAGATTGGCCGCAAGCTCAGTGTCGTTCGTCGCGTGGCCAAGTATTACGGCCTGCGTATGCTGTCAGATGTTGCTACTTGTTTCAGCGAGGCCATTTAGAAGAAGGATGATGACGTGATGAAGTGAATACTGGCGTTTTTATGTTGAAATGATGGGCAATGGGAACGAATTGGCGGTAGCTACTGAAGTATTATCACACTCGGCGTTTTTCTTTTTCTTGCCAGAAAGAGCAAGTCATTGTTGCGTCGGTTTTTCTTTTCATATCGTGCAATTCGCATGTAAAATAGCTCGATAATAATGTGCATATAAACAAAGACTCCCATCGCAAAATGCAAGAAACCGTCCACCGAAAAGGGACTCCCGATATTCGTAAATGCAATGATTATATTCACACGTAATCCGGAACAATCACTCCGCCCCCTCGTTGAGACTGCTTTTTGTGTGCTCCAGGACCGTTTTGATAGCCTCATCAAGCCCCTCAACCGCCAGACACTCGTCGATCCACGTCTCGGTCTTCTTGACCAGCACCGCACGATCCGACGTCGCCGCGAGCTGCTCCTCGAGACGTGGCAGCGCCTCGCGCAAGCCCCTGGGAAATTCGGCCGTGAGCGGGCTGACCCCGGCAATCGGCTGGCGGACGAGGCAGTTGCAAGTGGCCGGGTCCGTGGGGCACTGCGACGTGAGCGCGTCCACGACATGCTGCGCTATGCGCGGGTAGACGGGCAGCTGGCGGAACGTGGCAAACATGAGGAAGAAGCGCTCGGCGACATCGGGCTTGTAAAAGACTTGCTTGCGGGCAATGTCGAAGATGGCCATGGGTATGGCGCCGTCAAGGGCCGGGTTGGCGGCGAGCTGCTGGGCGGCCGACTTGTCAATGACCTTGGCCTGCGCTCTCGTGGGCTCGGGCAGGATGACGCCGTCTTCATCCTCACCCTCGTCGTCGGTGTCCTCCAAACGCAGCTCGTCGTCGTCGTCGGCAGGCCGGCGCGCGGGCAGGATCGCCTCTTTCGACGACTTTGCACCGCCGCTCCTGCGCTTCTTGTCCTCCATCTTGGCGAGCCACTCCATCTCGCAGCGGGCGTACTCGAGCCAAAGGCGGTCGTCGGCGGTGCAGAAGCGGCATCCGCGCATGAAGAAGCCGCGGGCGGCGGCCATGTCGCCGTCGCGGGCGGAGCGGCGGCCGGCCACGACCCAGAGGTCGGCGTCGGCGGGCAGCATGCGCAGGGCGTTGGTCATGGTGCGGCGCCAGCGCTTCGAGGCCTGCACGCCGGCGGTGTAGGCGAGGTACGCGCGCCAGAGCGGGCCGCTTCCCGGGTGCCGCCTAACGCCGCGCTCGTAGATGCCGAGCACGCGGCCCTGGCCGGCGTGCGCCGAGGTGAGGTGCCGGATCTTGAGGCGCTTGCAGCGCTTGGCCCGCAGCGTCTCGAGGGACTGCTCCCACTGTGCGTAGGCGGACCAGTCGTAGGCGGTGTTGCCGGGGGAGAGGACCTTGTGCTCGTGTTGGTTTCGTTTCTGGACAATGGTGCGGATTTCATCCTGTGCAAGGAAATGGACGGTTCGAGGTTAGAGCGGTTGGCGAGGAGAGGAAGATGGGAGAAAGGCATGAATTGCGCATCGTACCTTGGAGAAGATTTCCTTTTCCTCCCATTCTCGCAGCTGCGGTACGGACCGCTCAAGGAAGAAGCGAGCCTTTTCAGCGACGCCTGCCATTTTGTCTATTCGTTTAGTCGGATGTTGCTCTGGGACGTATTTGCAGGAGATGTTGGAAAAGTTGCTGGATTTTTTTCACGAGGCTGTCGATAATTTTAGCGGGGCAGCTCGATATCAACTGGCGGCCAGGAGCATGCGTGGCCGTGTGGCTGTTACCTTCAGCCTTAGTGGCTGGTACATGAATGCGGCGGTGCAGGTTTAATTAATGCGAAGTCAATCTGCTCGGTCTTGCTAGAACCTATTTTTGTTTCAAAAATTTATTCATAATAACAGGAAAGCTACAGCCTAGTTATTTCCCACTTCTCAGTATATGCAGTAGATGCAGTAGATGCAGTATCTTTGCAGCGCACAAGTGAGTGCTGTACATATACTCCGGATGATCCCCGGCATAGCTCCTTCGTCCGCTGCCACCACCCATGAGCCATCACCACATTACCAGTATCCTTGCAGCCCATCCTGCTTCAAATGAGGACAACGCTAAATAAACGACCCCGGCGGCGAACCAATCCTCAATCACGCTTGTGCCTGTCTTGCTCCACAGCCCCTTCACAGGGGTTGTACCTCGAGCTCCACGACGCGCCATCGCGAAAAGGCAAAGCTCCCGAGAAATCCGTTTGTGAAAAAAGACCGTCCGGAGAGCCGTCACCAAAACCTGTCCTCCTTTTTTCCCGCCCGCACCCATCGTCGCGTGCTTCACTTTGCTCCCCTCCCCGCACCTGTGCTGTCGTCGGATGTCCCGGACTGCACAGTAATCTGCGGATTTCATTCTTTTGTTCCTTTCCTGTCACGCCGAAATGACTCTCAAATACAAGGACAAGGACGGCGGCGTTGTCCTGGCCTTCAATGGCCAGTGGGTCAGCTGGTCGCACACCGTCGTCGCGTACAGTATGTTCGAATTGCGTCCAGGATGCGCATTCGCTTGGCATGGCCATGGGCTTAATTTACTGACTTGGTATTTCCTTTTCTAGCTGCATTTATCAGCGCCCTGATTATTGGCGTCTCTCTTCATTACCACAAGATTGTTCAAAATGAATTCTACGGTTACCCTGACGAATGGTTCCCCTCCGTCTCCGCCACCATTGGCGATCGCTACCCTGAGCGGTCGTTTTTCATGATCTTTATTGCCATGACATCTGGTATGGATCTCTGCGAAGCTACCTGGTCATATGTCAAAGTTGAATCTCGCTAATCGATGCGATACAGGCCCTCGATTCGCTCTCGTTGGCCTCTGGTACCTCCTAACCCGCAAGCCCAGCACCAAGCTGCCAGGCTTCGTCGCCTTCATGGGTGTCCTGCGCACCCTCACCTGCGGCGGTTGGACCTACATCACCTCGACCGATGATCACGACTGGCATGACATCCTCATGATCTCCTACATTGTGGCTACTTTGCCCTGGACCACTGGCTGCATTGCCCTCAGCCCCAACAACCCCACAGCCATCAAGTACCGCAAGTACCTTGCCGGTGCCTTTTTCGGAACCCTGGTGCCTCTGATCTACTTCTTCATTCAGCACAAGGTTCATCGTATTGCTGGAGGTAGGTGTTTCCTTCACCCTGGCCCTTTTTCGGCCATCTCGACTAACACATGTACCAGCTTACACCACCTATGCCTTTTTCGAATGGGCTCTGATTCTCTTCGACGTCGGTTTCGATGCCGTTACCGCCCTTGATTTCAATACGTTTGAGATTATAGTTCGCGATGTCCAAGGCTCAGCCAAGGGGTATGTGCAATGGCTGCCGTTCTAGGCGCTGGCATCTTGGCCGGCAAAGCTCTGGCATGTTTGTTCTCGTGAGTCCAGATTCTAAATTGTGCTCGCAGCGACAATCGTTCTGTCCCGTCCGCCGTTCTGGAAAAGGAGTAAGTTTGTCCGCGAGCTTCGCTGATCTTGGCTAACTAATGTTTGTACAGAAAAGAGCAGGCTACTGCTGGCCTATTTTCCCTGCGCTTCACCTGGACCGAGGCTCTCGATACAGCGGCGGATATCTACCACGGCGTAAGTGATTGCGTGGCACAGGAACTATGATTCCGCCTCTAACCATGAATAGTTTGTCTTCTGGTCCATGCTCACTAGTCTTGGTCTTCTCGTTTGGTGTAAGCATTTTCATCTATCCATTCGCGGCCCCCACTGACTGTATCAGACTTCCCTCTCTGGCACATGGGCATTTCCGGATATGAAGCTTTTGTCATGTCCACTATTTCGCCTTTCCTCCTCTGCATCGGCCCCCTTCGCTCACTTGTTGTCAACAACCTCCGCATTGTCCATCTGCTCTCGCTCTCCGGCGTGGGCGCTTATCTTGTTCTCGATCCCGTTTACCGCCTCTCTACCGTCGGCTTTGCTGTTGCCATGAGCTGCCTCGGCTGGGTTGGTACGCTGTCCTCTGAATCGGTTCATGAGGCTCGCTTGGAGTCCAAGATTCTGGGTCTGCTTGTCGGCTTGATTCTCTCATCGACTGCCAAGTTCGCAGGGACTACCAACAACCCCATCTGGCCTGTAATGCACGCTGCCAACGGCGGCTGGAACGGCACTGGTCTTGCGCTCGGTCTTTTGGCAGCGCTTCGCTTCACTCGTCGTGCTCCCCTGACCAGCGGCTCCAGTCCTGGCAAGTTGCCTGGCTCGGTGCTTCTCTCTGCTTGCGGTATTGGTGGTCTCTTCTTTGCTCTACACTCGCTCCTTTCCGACACCAGCACCATGATATTGTGGGTCTGGGAGGGCTTCCCTATCCGTGGCCCTTACTTTTCCACTCACGGATGGTTGACGCTCGGCGCTATGTCGGTTGGTGTCTTTATTGGCACCTCACGCCCTAATCTGGCTGGCAGCTGGCTAACTTTTGGTGTTGGCTCTCTGGGGGCTCTTTTCCTGACGCTCTTCAGCCACTGGACTGGTTACTATGGCGGTCTTGCTCTGACCGTCTACATCATGGCTGCTGCGGTCCCGCTCCTCTCCTCTGCCTCGAAAAAGAGCCCCGCTGCTACCTTTGGTCTTGGCTTCCTCATCTACAACTTCATGGTTCTCTTCCATGTCTGGGTTGTCGCGTATGCGTTCGTTCCCGGTGGTCCTCTTGTGCGTGAGCACACCGACTGGGTCATGCTGACCATGATGCTCCTCGTTGGTGCTGGTGTCCTCAACTACAACAGCTCCAAGCCCAAACACGCTGCGCCTCGCCGTTCCACCCCCTCGCAGCACAGAAAGTACAACATACTGTCTACTCTTTTCATCAATATTCTGTTCCTGTGCGCCGCCTTTGTGCGATTTCCCACCAATGATTACAAGCCATACCATGGCGAGGACCGCGTGCTTACTGCAGGTATCTGGACCATCCATTTTTCCCTCGACAACGACATGTGGTCTTCCGAGTATCGCATGCGCGATCTCATCAAAGAGCTAGAGCTCGACGTTGTTGGTCTGCTCGAGTCTGATTTGCAGCGCATCATTATGGGCAACCGTGATACTACGCAGTTCTTAGCTGAGGATCTGGGTATGTACGTGGACTACGGCCCTGGCCCCAACAAGCACACCTGGGGTGCCGCTTTGCTGTCCAAGTTCCCAATCATCGAGTCAAAGCACCACCTACTTCCCAGCCCCGTTGGTGAGCTTGCTCCCGCCATCCATGCCACTCTCGACGTGTACGGCGAGCTTGTGGACGTCTTCGTTTTCCACTCTGGGCAGGAAGAGGACCCAGAGGACCGCCGCCTGCAGTCCGAGTACCTTTCCAAGCTGATGGGCTCGACGCCGCGACCGGCCATCCTGCTCAGCTACCTCGTCACCAAGCCTCTGGAGGGCAACTACAACACCTATGTTAGTGAGACGTCGGGCATGCACGATGTCGACCCGAGCGACTGGGACCGGTGGTGCGAGTACATCCTGTTCAAGCGTCTGAAGCGCGTTGGCTATGCCCGCGTCAGCCGTAGCACGATTACCGATACCGAGCTGCAGGTTGCCAAGTTTGTCATTCCGCAGTCCGAGTCTGAGATGCGCCAAATTGAGTCGATCCCGACCGAAGAGCGTAACCGCAGGGCGGAGGAGAGCGCTGTGCCGGTGGGCTGGAGATTCCCAGCCATGTTCCGTGGCAATGGCGTGCGTGACCACCGGTATCACGTCTTTGATGAGCCAAGATACTACAACTAAAAGATGAATGTTGATGGTGTAATGAATGGGTGTACGTGTACAATCTAGGTCGCAGGAGGGTTGGATGAGAAATCTGGTGTACGTTGTTGATGTGCTTTATGGATCCTGAACTACATGAATACAAATGTAAATTTACGATGATGGATGCGGCAACCGCCATGTGTTTAATAAGTATAATGTCTGCGTTCTCAGTCCCAGCGGCATACCTAGATTTTGGTGTTTTATAAGTAGATTCTGAGTGACGGTCGAAAACACAAGCTTCCAACGACAGCGTTCGGGGTAGAGTCTCTGTGACACGTTCGTGTCCATATTCGGCGGCTGCGTCGAAGCAAGAGATGCCGCTAAAACGCCGTTGGGCCTGGCGACTTGTCACGGTCAAGGAAGATGAGGAGCAGGACGTGCGCGACGTGGCTTTCTATCATCTCTTGTGATACATTGACTCTCTGGCCGCCGATATCTGTCTTATGCATCTCTCTCCAAAAAGAAAAGTCTTTATGCACGTCAAATGGCCCGAAGGGCGATAAAACCCTGAGTGCGTTTCGGCGCTCGAGACGGAGCCATTGCTGGTGGATGTTGTCATGAAAGTCGCAGAGTCTTGGACGAGGTGGCGCGAGAGACGGATTGCACTCTTGGGCGGAAGCCAAAAGCCTTCGATTAGATCCACGATTTGCGGTCGGGCTGCTAAAGGATGGAACTGAGCAGAAGTAGGTCAGCGGCGTTCAGTCACTCTCACTCATGGACTGCTTGCAGCTGTGTTTTTGTGTTGTAAATTTAGGGTAGGAGCCGTGATAAGTTGTTTGTGCACGGAGTACAGATTAGAGCCCCGGGGCAAGCCACTGGAATGCATTGCCGATCGCCTAGATTCGTCCCAACGCGGCACACGCTCATTTTAGCCCAGCGGCCGGTAACCGATTAGCTTGGCCATGTCTTGGAGTTCGAACTTGGAGGTACGTGCGTTGTCGCAAAGCCACCGAGCAAACCCTTGGGTAGCCATACAGCGGAACCATGGGCGGAATTGGTTCCAAAACGGAGGATGTTAGTTATTAGGTCCTTCAGTAGCCGCGAAATTGGAGAAGAAAGTTGGAGAATAACTAGAGCATAAAAAAGGATGGGGCAGTCATGACGCGAGCTGTTCGCGATAGAGAAGCTTTTGTGATGAAGACGAGGCCGACCCCCATCGTTTTTGACCCTCTTTGCTTATCTACGGAGTAGCAAGAGGAGTTTTTGGGTTCTCCGCATGATGGCGGTCTAGAAAGAGTGAATTCGGAGAGACAATTACCCCCAGATATCTTTACGCATGCAGGTGTATCATGTATGTCTTTTGGGGGAGGTGGTGGAGGGGTGGCATTTGGGTGTATTGGTTTAAAAACGGTCACGCGCGCCTGTGGCTCAGCCAGCCACTAGCGTCACGAAGGATTATCATGACGACTTTGGTGGTGTAGGGGAAAAAAAAAAAGGTTCGAGATACTTTGTTTGAATAACTGCCACTGATAAGAAATAAAAAATCGCAAAAATTCTTTCCATGAAAAAAGGCAAAAGGGTACACAAAGCGTCATCATGCTCTCCCCCCCCCCCCCCCCTTGGCATTGTTCGGGTCAAACAACCCGTCATTGTCGCATCGAACGAGAAAAGAGAACCCGTCTTGTCCGTATCTAGCCGCTGCCAATCGATAAGATTTCTGTGCCGTGTGCAGCCGGCGCAAGCCAGCCGGCGCGCCCACCTTTTTGTAGTGGATGGCTCAGTATTACGACTAGAAACTCCCCGTGGCGATTACGAATAATGAGGGTGGCGGTAATTGCGAGACATTGGATTGGAGGGATTGGAGGATTTGGAGCATGCTTTAATCAAAGGATCCCCCTTTCGGGTGAGAAACCCCAAAGGCTGAGCCTGCATGTCTCTGCCCCCCCGTCCTCCCCACCATCGCCGAATCTGCTTCTCCAACAGTCCGCGCCGCCCGCCCCTCCCCTCCGCCGCCCCCGGCGTCCCGTCACAAAGTATGCTGGTTACGTTGGGCGGCCATGCTTTCGGACCTAGACTTATCCAATTCGTAGTTTCACTTGTTTTTTTTTTTTTTTTGGTGTTTACACCGGGCTGCCGTCGATTTCCTTTTAGTGTGCTCGCGCCCTCCTCTTCAGCCTTTCTCCAAATCTCTCTCTTCTTTTCCTTCTTTATTTTGATTGCCCCAATCGTAGTCTACTTGATTGTAAGACGACCTTTCAACACTCTAATAATGGCGCTCGATCTCGCCCACCTTCAAGTTTGGCTGGGTCTCCTCGCCGGCGGAGGTGTCTTTTATGTATGTTTACGCTGCGATATTGTTGCTTTCAGGATTCCTCGATGGAGGAGTCGCTGAGAAGCCCCAACTCATTCATCGCGGCTGTCGCTAATGCGCGGGGTTGACTCTAGGCCATCGCCGTCGTCGTGTACAGAGTCTTCTTCCATCCTCTGGCCAAGTACCCCGGCCCCTTTCTGGCCAAGATTACCGATGCCTATCAGCTCTACCACGCCTACAAGGGTGATCGCCATCTCGAGTTTTGGCGCATGCACCAGAAATATGGTACGTCCCGTGTACATTGAAGCTTACGCCGCCCCTCCCCTGCCTCGCTCATCCTTCATCAGACTCATCCGTGAAAACTAACAACCATCAGGCAAGGTTGTTCGCTTCGGCCCCAACAGCCTCTCCTTCAACTCCAATACGGCGCTCAAGCAAATCTACGGCTTCCGCTCCAATGTCCGCAAGGCCGAGTTCTATGACGCCTTTGTCCACCCTGCGGCCAACACCCACAACACCCGCGACAAGGACGTTCACGCCCGCAAGCGCCGCGTGCTCTCGCACGCCTTTTCCGAGGGCGCCATGAAGGAGATGCAGCGCTACATTCTCGGCAACGTCCGCACCTTTTGCGAGCAGATTGGCCTGCACGACGGCGCCTCTCCGGCCGACGCCAAGGGATGGTCCGCTCCCCGCAACATGGCCGACTGGTGCAACTACCTGGCCATGGACATTCTTGGCGACCTGAGCTTCGGCAAGGCCTTTCACATGCTTGAGCGTCCGGATAACCGCTTCGCCTTGGAGCTGGTCGAGGCGGCCACCACCAGACATCTCATTGTAAGTTTCGACACACAATGACACACACACACGCATCCATCCAGATGGATTCATCTAACATGTTAGTAGTGCGGCACCATGCCCATCGTCGACAAGCTCAAGATTGACCGCTTCCTTTTCCCCAAGCTAGCCGACGGTCGCGCCCGCTACATGGCCTACAGCAAGGGCCAGCTCACCGAGCGCACCAAGCTTGGCGAGGAGACGGACCGCCGCGACTTCTTCTACTACCTCCTCAAGGCGCGCGACCCCGAAACCGGCCAGGGCTTCAGCACGCCTGAGCTCTGGGGCGAGTCCAACCTGCTCATCATTGCCGGGTCCGACACGACGTCGACGGCCATGGCGGCCACGCTCTTCTACCTGGTGCGCAGCCCGCACGCGCTGCAAAAGGTGGCCGAGGAGATTCGCGGCAGGTTCGCCAACGTCGAGGAGATTGTGCACGGCCCCGCGCTCGGCGGCTGCACCTACCTGCGCGCCTGCGTCGACGAGGCCATGCGCCTGTCACCCTCGGTCGGCGGCATCCTGCCCCGCGAGATCCTCGCCGGCGGCATGACCATTGACGGGCACACCCTGCCCGTCGGCACCGTCGTCGGCGTCCCCCACTACGCCGTCCACCACAACGAGGACTACTTCCCCGACCCCTACTCGTACGTGCCAGAGCGCTGGCTCCCCGGCGCCAAGAGCAGCGCTCTCGGCCGCGAGACCTCACAGGACGACGTGTCACTCGCCGCCTCGGCCTTTTGCCCCTTTAGCATCGGCCCCCGCGGCTGCATCGGCAAGGCCCTCGCCTACGCCGAAATGACCACCACCCTGGCCCGGACCATCTACACCTACGACATGCGCAAGGCGGTCGGTGTCGAGGATCCCAGCGAGGGCCGCGCCGGCAATGAATGGGGTCGTCACCGTCCCGGCGAGTTCCAGCTCGTCGACACGTTTACCAGTGCCAAAAAGGGTCCGGTTGTCGAGTTTAAAAAGGTAAATGATGAGTAGGAAGCGGATGTGGTAATGACGATGATGATGATGCTGGAAAAAATGAAACGCCGTGACTGGAAAATTGATTGCGCGTCATGATGGCTGCTGGGAAGGCGACGAGCTTTGATAGACAGCCACAACTCTACGCCATATAATGAGTTGGGAAGTACATGTACATACAAATAAAAAAAAAACATGAAAATGAAGAAGTGATTTGCCTTAATTTCCATTTTAATGTGATCAAGCTTGTCATTGAGTGAACATTGTTTTCGAGTAGGCGGTGGCTGAAGCAGCGCCCCACTACGTGTAGTCCCCCAGCAATCTTCGCGTCGACTCGATCTTAAACTTCTTTTTCTGTCCGACTGCGAAGCGCCTTGTACACCTCTGCTATTGTGTCAACCCCAGTTCGTGAGGCGCATTCAATTCTACGGCAAGAAACCTTACATACGAGACAAAATCAACCAATCTTGACAATTACACGCGACAAGTGCCCGCGCATCGAAGCGGAATCTGGAGCAACAACTATGCAGTGTTAAAAGACCACGACGCCTACCCCTTCCTCCTGATCGAGCGCAACACCTCCCACTCCCCCTTTCGACCACTATCCACCCGAATTCCACGATGACGCTCTGTAAATTCTTTCAGCAGGGCAATTGCAGGAATGGAAGTAAGTCGGACCCTGTCCCGCAGACTTCCTCGGGGCCTCGAGGCCTGGCTCGAAGCCCTTGAATCTTGGCGCCGAGGAGTCAAGGGCACATCGTATGAGGGGACAGAACGCTGACAGTTCCAACCAATTTGATAGACTCGTGCAGATTCGAACATCCCTCTGGCGGCGGCGCGCAATCCTCGAACCGTTTTGGCGCACTGGGCGGCGGGAGTGGTTCCCAGTTTCAGCGTGTCCTGGGTACGTGCCTACGACGATGTCGCTCCCTCGTTCCCTCGTGTCTATGCAGCTCACTCTTACATTCTCTCGCAGATAAATACTCGATCAAGCTCGACGCGATAGAGGCTGATCTGACCACCGAAACCCCGACATGGATCCTCTCTGCCTATGCTCCGGGCCGCGATGCCCCCGACCAGCTCTTTGGCGGCGCCATGCGTGAGCAGAGCTTTGAGGAAATGCGGCTGCATCACATGAATGGCAAAGCATCTGGCAACGAGCAAAGAGCGGTAAGGCCCATGCCTCCATATTGGGGGGGGGGGGGGGGGGGGGGGGGGGGGGGGGGGGGGGGGGGGGGGGGGGGGGGGGGGGGGGGGGGGGGGGGGGGGGGGGGGGGGGGGGGGGGGGGGG